>JAABUG020000002.1:351729-375839 GCA_011319215.2 Scortechinia acanthostroma
CTCAACCGGATGGGATCTGCGCCCGCATCGAGCAGGATGCGCGCGATCTGGACCTGCTTGTACTGTGCCGCGAGATGCAGTGGTGTCATACACATAACAGAATATGTATTAGGGCCTTTTCCCTCTACGCTGAAGCCTCGGTCGATTAAACGCTGCCCGATCTCGGGATGGCCGCCCTCGATTGCTTCGTGCAGGGGGTTGCCATGGCGGTACTCCAAACCTGCTGCTACCACGCCCGGATCATCCAGAAGCTGGCTCAGCTTCTCCCAGTCACCATTTTTCGCATGATGCATAATGGTGTTGATCAGCTTTCGTCGCTGTTGCGCTGAGAGAGATGACATGTCAGCCGTCAAACCACTCAGCCAAAAGGTGTCTGGACAACCATTTCTAGCATAGTACGAATGATGCGCAGCTTCTGTTCAACAACATGTGAGTGGTTTGTAACAACTGCCAGACAAAGAAATGTCCCATTATTATTTGCTTCCTACCCACCGCTTATGCTCTAGCTGCTTGGCTACAGTCTTTCCTCGTTGGCCGCGTAAATAAGACTCAATCCTGCATCCTGATCGCCTCTTAGTCTACAGAAGTACAAAGCTTAAATGCTTGTCAGAACGAACTCCATGCACAAGTCTGTAAGATGGCCCTGCCGTGATGATATAACAGAGAAGCAGCCTACAGCACCTCCACTACCTCCCCAGGCTTAAGCCAGCAAACCTTATCACTGACCCCCTCCTCCTCAAACACCCGCCGCAGCTCCTCACCATGCTGCGTAAAATGATGCCATGATTCATAGTGCATAGGCACCAGGACATCAGCCTTGATCTCCCTGTACAGCCGGGCCGCTTGCTTCCCATCCATGGTAATCTGTATAGGCTCACTAGTCGGATCCTCAAGGTTAGAAGGCACATGCGCATTACCCAGGTTGAACACCGCGGAGACGATATGGTATTCCTCCGCCATGCGCTTCAAATCGTCGATATAGACCGTATCGCCGGAGAAGTAAATCGCCTTGGGGAGGTTACCACGCCCAGTTCCGAACCCGTCGCCCGTGATAATGAAGCCGGTGCATTCGCCGCCGGGTAAATGCTTTGTCGGCGTGCCAGTGATCGTGAAGTTCTCCCCGGCTATACTGACACTAATCTTCTCCCAGGGTTTCAGGCCGTGGACGCCAGGACGGGGCGAGAGGTTCTTTGCGCCGTCGACGGTTGTGAAGACGCGGCGGCCGTCGAGCAGGCGCCGGCCCAGGTCGTCGAGGTTATCCCAGTGGTCTTCGTGGCTGAGGAGGACGGCGTCAATCACTGGGAGTTGGTCCAGGCGGAGAGCTGGGTCGTCGTCGACGAGGAGGTAGATCTTTTCGTTGGCGTGCCATTTTGTGCCGGCGGGGGAGAAGAAGGGGTCGGTAAGCATGTTTATGCCATTGATCTCCAGGACGGCGGTTGCGGTGCCGATGTGGGTGATTTTCAAGGTTAGAGACATTGTCGTTGTAAAGATGAGTAAAGCGAGAGCTTCAGAGTGTCTGGATATGGTATGCTAATTCCGCTTGGTCTATTTCTTTTGGGAGTATGTCTATCTGAGGTTTTATATACAAAGGGATTGATATAGTAACGCTTCAGAAGCTTCTAACACATACTCTGACATTACTCAGTCTGACAAATAGAGATAGACATCCACTCAACAAAAAAAAGTCTCATTATTCAGACGCAGATGTATATCAGAAGTATTATTCTCCAGATGTGGATACTCGGACAGATGCCGAGATGCTTCACTTGCCTTAAAGAGTTACCATCTCCGCCAAGCCTCCATAACCAGTATATAACAAGAGTGAAAAACTCAAATGCCGCAAGAACCTGAGTAATGTTGCAGAATCTGCGAGTAGAGCTTAGAAATCCTATTGACTCGGCATCTCAGAGCTTAATAATGACAAACTCTCACACCAGGATTCAGAGGCGGCGCTTAGTATTCCTTCCGGCTTGCGAAGAGCTTGACTAGCGCTAGGGTTTCTATAAATATGCGTACCCTGGTTTTTAATATTTATTTCTCGGATGCAATGATCAATGATCAAGTGACACCGTCGGCAACATGATGGATCCTTCCATTGATGAAGAAGCCCACAGACAAACTTCACTGGTGGAGAGCGATCTGACGCGCAGCTACACGGCCGGCGCAGAGGGCTACCCGTCTGCCGACATTGAAGCCCAAGTCACCAAGGTCGCAAGCGTTCAGAATCCCGCCGAATATGAGGTGTACTGGAATGCGACGACGCCGAGAATCCGCGGACCTGGCCCCTGTGGTACAAGGGCCTCACAGTTACGGCAATGAGCCTGGGTGCAACAGTGATCAGTCTCTTCAGCACGTTATACACGTCGGGGATTCCCGGGCTGCAGGAGGGTTTCCATGTCTCGAAGATCATCGCGCTACTTGGCGTCACGACGTATCTTCTAGGCATGGCTGTCGGGAGTCTATTCGTTGCTCCGCTGAGTGAAGTTGTTGGAAGACGGCCTGTTTACATTGTCTCGATGATCGTGTTCCTTGTACTTATTCTGCCCAGTGCGCTGGCTACGAATATCACTGCAATCATCGTCAGTCGCTTCTTTGGTGGATTCTTCGGCAGTGCAATGATGTCCAACTCACCTGCCTCGGTGAACGATGTCATATCCGACGAACACCGTGCTCTGGCCTTTGGGGTATGGTCAATTGGTCCAGCAAACGGCCCTGTGTATGGGCCGATTATCGGGGGATTCGTGTTTCAATATCTGGGCTGGAGATGGACAAACTGGATTGTTCTGATCATTGGCGGGGTGGTCTTGGTGTTGCTCGCGTCCATCAAAGAGAGCTATGCGCCAGTCATCCTGAGGAAGAGGGCCGCAAAGCGACGAAAGGAGACACAGATCCAAAAGTGGTGGACGCGCTACGATCACAAGCAAGGGTTCATGTCACTGCTCCAAACCAGTCTCGGTCGCCCGTTAAAGATGATGTTTACCGAGCCAATATGGTAGGCAAAACGCATCCCCTGATTGAATTGGTCCAGCTGACATTCACAGTATCTTCTGGGATACGTACGTCGCCGTCGTGTATTCGATTCTCTACCTCTGCTTCGTCGCCTACCCGATCGCTTTCCAACAGGAGCGTGGCTGGGCACCGGGCATCGCCGGCCTCTCGTTCGTCGGAATAGGCGTCGGTGTCCTGATAGCCATTGCCCTCGAACCTCTCTTCCGCAGAGTCATAAATGCCCACCGCAAGGATCCGGAAACCGGAACAGTCCCACCAGAGGCGATGGTTAGCATCGTCTGTCTCGGAGCGACTCTTCTCGCCGTCGGCCAGCTATGGTTTTCCTGGACGTGCGGTCCACAAGTCCACTGGATCGTACCCATTCTCGCCGGTGTCCCATTCGGCGCCGGCAATGCCTGTGTCTTCATTTACGCAAACAATTATCTCGCCAAGTCGTATGGACTCTATGCTGCGTCGGCTTTGGCGGGGAATATGGTTTTGAGAAGTATCATGGGCGCATGTCTGCCGCTTGCGGGGCCTTCAATGTATGGGACATTGGGGCTGAACTGGGGTGGGACGCTGTTAGGCATTGTTGAGGCTGCGTGCATCTCCATTCCCACTGTGTTTTATTTTGTGGGGCATCGTATCCGTGCAGCGAGCCCTATGATCAAGGAGATAGCGAAGATGCATGGGTAGGCCTGCATACATACGGGCTCAAATAGATCTAGATCTTGATTAGACAAGGATAGTATAAATCCGATCTCCGAGGCCGATCTCCGAGGAAAAACCCCGACAAATGCGCCAATCGGAGAATGCCAAGCCCGAGAGCGAGTCCGGGGTTTTGCCTCCCCGGACTTGGTATCCGTTTACGGCAATGATAGTATGCGTCAGCCGGTTCTGCCTTATTGTATCACCACGTCTTGTCCATGAGTCTGACGAGTATTTGTCTGCCTGGGTGGCAAGTTGCAAGGTGTACGTACGACAGGTGACTCATGACGGTCATTGTAACTGCCTGGACAGGTATATATACCGCAGTCAATCCGTAGACTTCGGCTGAGCTGGCTTTACAAGAGCAGATCAAGTCATATACGATCGTACAGTATCCAGACCAATATGCAGCATTCTTGCCACTTCAGTCAGCATCCCCTAGCATGGGATATCTTCATGCTAGAAGAACATCCTTTCTTTGCTCACCCTCATCCCCCTCCATACGATGACAGCTTCAAGAGGGGAGAGGGGGGGCCCTCAAAATGCGAGAAAAAGATGCATGGAAAAGAAAAAGCCGAAGCGGGTATGGAAGACGATGGACACCCCGAAACCCCAGATTCCGGATTCGGTCGTTGTGGTGGCCGTGGCCGTCACGGATTTCGTCGCCATTTTGGACCAGGTCATCTCCACCGACATCCCCATGAGCACGGACATGAGCAGGAACCGGAGGATGGATGCAACCGATGGGCTGAATATGAAGGGCCGGGACTCGCACATCATCACCACCCTCACCACAGACGAGGTGGTCCAGGTCCTCACTCCCACCCCTGGGGAATGTTCCGCGGAGTAGGACGCGGCGGACCAGGACGGGGACGAGGTGCAGGAGGGAGATGTGGCAGAGGCTTCCATCATCCTTTTTACAATTTCCACCATATGCATCCTCGCTTCCGCTCTTTTTACCACTCACACGACGCAACCAGTTTCACGCCCCCGATCGACATCTTCGTCACAGCTACCCAAACAATCATCCACGCCTCGCTTCCGGGAGCTCACAGATCGGATTTGAGTGTTGCGTACGATGCATCGCGCTCCATCCTCCGCATGGCTGGTGTTGTGCACCGTCCTGGAGTTGACGAGGAGATGTATCTGTCTTTGCTGGTTGGGGAGAGAGGACGTCATGTGGGGATTTTTGAAAGAGAGGTGCCGATCTCCCATAACGTTGCCGTGGAGGGGGTCCAGGCTCAACTGGTTGATGGGGTTCTGCGGGTTGCACTTCCTAGGGTTGAGGGGGAAGTTCAACAACCCGACGAGGAGATGGACGAGACGGAGAAGAAGGGTGCGAGAAGGGAATCATGGGTTTCCAGTGAATGTACCATTGACGGAAAAGAAGAAGAACATGAGGAGGAAGAAGACGAAGTTGAGAGGGAGTATGTGAAGGTGGATATTCAGTGATTGGTTTTCATCATAGTATAAAAACAGAATTGATATAGTTAGGGTAGGATAGCGCATTGATCTATTCCACCCTAAATCGCACATGGCAAGATTCTAGTTCATCCATCGTAGTAGTGTAGCAAGTCCCACTAATGGTACTCGGCCTCGTCTCTTGAGTTGATATAAAGAGCACCTGACTCCAACTCCATGTCTAATACACATTCTCAAGGACTGGCAGTCGTGGTGTCGCGCGTAGCAGCGCACGTAGCGTTGTTGACGAGCTTAGGACTAGTTGAATCCTTCCTTTGTTCCTTGATGCTGGGTGGTAGATAGTCCTCATCGGCAGACTCGTCAGAGTCCGGGAACTCATGACTCGGAGGGGCGTATTTTAGGAGGCTGTTGACAAAGTGAGGCCAGTATTTTTCATCAATCCAGCGAAAGGCTGTAGCCGGTCGAATCGCAGAGCTTGGACGGAGTTTTGACAAGTATTTCTGTTGTTGTTGTCTGGTCCAATATTTAGGTTGTTGAGGGCCATCTTTAGGCGATCCGGAGAGGTAACAAGTGAAGCAGAGATGAAGCTGGAACACTGCTGCTACCGTATGCCAACCCATGAGGTGAAGGGGAACAACAGAGTGCGGGCAATCGCAAGGAACAGCTCTTATCTTATCGGCCCCTGGGATCATCACGCTAACCGGAGTTGTCAGCTGCGGATAACATCTAAAGGCCACTCAGCTCATCCTCCCACTCAACCATCTCGCAGTCCAGATTCAGAGCTTCGATTTGAAAATGCGTCGAAGGATCACTTTTGTCCAGAGACCGCAAGCTCCATTTGACCACGACCAGGCCGTGCTAACAAGCGATGCGCTGTCCATTACCCACCTCGAGGGTGCGCGCGAGGAGCGGGCAACATTCAGCTTTGATGAGCTTCCGTCAGAGGTAACCAGGTTCTCGCTGGTCCATGAGTAATTTACAGTTACGGTAGTCCAGGCTAACGTTTAGGTATAGATCTGGCAGGTTCTGAAATCAAGTCACGAGCTTCATATCCGGTGGGCTACGGAGCGGCCTCATGAGATCGGAGCACCGTTTTGCAGTCGGATATCGCCTGGTTTACATGTTTACTATACCCCCGGGGAATCTGGGGAGACAGGGTGCGTTCTACGGACATGTTTTCTATTGAGCAGTCGTTAATGGCGGGTAGCAAGGGAGTGTGCTCGCTATTGAGAAAGGTATTCGATGAGTCGCTACAATGTGACAGTCTCAGGGTGAGTCGTCCGGTCATCGAATTGTGGAATGCACTCTGACTCTCCGGCCTATATAGTCCTTTACACAGCCTCCTATCCACTCGACACGATTCGCTACCACTGCCGCCTTTCAGTACTACAGCCGACTCCCCTCCCTGCAAAATCTGGTCACCTTCGTTCAACACAAGTTCTGTGACCGGTCGGATCAGAACTGCTTTCGTCATGCGGAATCAATACTTTCTGTTGACTCTGTCGATGTCAATTACGACAGCATCTCGCATGCGCTGACCGTGTCCGGGTATTGGTCGAAATCGCCAGGCCAAGGTTGGACCGAGCAGATCAAGAAGCATGCAGCAGGAACACACCAGGTCGAGGTCGGGCTTCTCGGTGTCGAGAGCGCCATTGAGCCCGAGGAACTGAAAATGGGTGGTCTACTGGGTGTTGTCGGACAGGACGAAAAGTTGAGTACGTGGTATACAGAGAATAGACGAGCTTAGGACCATGCTGACAGCGTTCAGAACCAACCCTATTCTCATTTCCCTCGCGCCACCATCCTCTTCCAGCTGATGCAACCTACACCATCTCGTTCCCCGCCCCAACCGGGCTACATCCCACTCTGACCATCTCAATGCCCCGTGCGTCCCTGAAGCGGCCACCGGCACCACCGGATGCGACATGCGCCCTCCACACATATCTGACCCTGCCGTCGTGGATCTTCGGTGACAAATACCAGCTCTCAACAACAGACCCCCTCTTCCTCAATTCCCACAACCTGGCCGCTCTCCGAGCCGTAGCAGGAGAAACAGACCTCGAAGCCCCGGACTGGTTCGTCTCCCGCTGGGGCTCAAATTGGCTGCTCGAGCTCGCAACACCCCGTGAGTCAGATAACAGCTCAGAGTGGAACGTCACTATCCCCCTGCACCTGCGATACCTACACCCCTCCGAGTCCGGGTACCGCTCCGCCGCGGTTCCATGGCCGATCGTCTTCTGGGCGTGCACAGCGGAAGACGGCACCAAGATGGGTATCAATCCCTTTGACCGGGTGAATCTGGGCTGGGAGGGGCTGTTTGGGCCGCGTACAATGTTCTACCAATTACACCCGTCGCCGCCGGAAGGCAAGGACCGGCTTGTGGAAGAGCTGGAAGTACCTGTTCTGCGACTGCGAGAGGATGGTGGATTTTTCAGTAGCAGGACCATCGAGCTGGGCACGGTGGTTGTCGTTGCGCTGGGGCTGCTTTGGGTTCTGTGGAAACTCGGTCTCGTCGCGCGGACGTCAGGCACAAGCAGGACCAGCAGGACCCAGAAGAGAGAAGAAAAGCAGGGCAAGGCCGAGTAGCGTAGGGTTCAAATCCATGTCAATATGGGTACAACCATGTATATATCATATATCATTCAAAGGACCGAGTCCTAAACCAGGAATGGAATGCCAGTAACGCAGTAATGTAAGCAAAAAGCAGGGTATCTCATATCCATCACAACCAGAATAGCCTTAACACTGTAATACACTGCTACGCAGTCAAATCCCCATCTCCGGTAAAGGCCACGGCACATCCGTCATCAGGAACTGATCCAGATCGAAATTCTGCAAACTCGGCATATCGATCATCAGATCGCCCAGCCAGGACATCTCCGAGCGGTCGCCGTCGGGGTCGGCCACGGACTGCGACTGCGGCGGCTGCGCTTCTCGTGGCAGTGAGCCAGAGACAGAGCCTCCCCCAGCAGCATCCGCATCGACGCTGAAGCCGACCTGCGGCGCCGGGGCGACGGCAGCCGCGTTTGCGTTAACCCGTAGAACATCGCGGAGCGCTCGCGTGTCTTCTTCCTTGCGGCGCTGGTGGAGGAGGATGAGCAGGTAGGCAGTACTGTAGGCTTCGCGCATGACGTCCGTGTCGTAGGCTGTGGCGACTTCGCGGAGGGTGCGCATTGCTTCGCCCAGGAGGGCGAGGGAGGCGCGGCTGTCGATGGCGAGGAGGGTGCAGACGACCTGGAAGGGGACGTTGGCGATCTGGTGCCAGGGGCTGACGGAGGCGACCATTTCGCGGGCGGCGCGGAGGCCGGTGCCGGCGAGGGTGAGGGTGCGGTCGAGCAGGTCGCCGGAGATGCTGGAGTTGAGGGCGCGGAGGCGCCGGTAGAGGCAGAGCGTGAGGTTGCACTGCGCGAGGATTAGGGGTGGTTGGACGTGGATGACGTCGAGGACGGCGGCGAGGGCGGATTCGAGGCCTGATGCGTCTTGGGTCTGTTTTGGGTCGAGGCTTTCCGAGACGGGGAGGAGGTTGAAGATTTCTGAGGGGCTGTTTGGGGAGCGCGGCGCGGGTGGGAGGGAGGTTGCGCCGTGCAAGACGACTCGGGACCGGCCGAGTTCGAAGGAGATCCAGACGTTCAGGTGGCGGGCCATGCCGAAGAGCCGGCGGCGGATTTCGGGGGCGCAGGGTGTCGTCGTCTGGCCGAGAGAGGTATCTGGCAAGGGCTCGAGATGGAGACCCGACGCCTCGATGAGGTGCATCAGCGAGCAGCTGGCCATCCAGGCGACGTGGGGGGATGCCGTCATGCGGAGGTACGCGACTCGGAGCACCCAGCCGGTGACGATGTCCACCGACGCGGGGGTGTCAATGAGGAGACTGTGTTCAAGGATGCGTCGAGCGGTTTCGACCAGTCTGTACTCGGCGGGGACGGCTCGTCGCCGTGAGAAGAGAAATCCGACCGCCGCTATGCCGCAGAGTACTGCATCGTAGGGCCCGTATGGCAGGGCTGACTCGGACGAGGGAGGCAGCCATCGTCTGCTGACCTGGCGGAATACAGTATCTCGGTCAAGGAATGGATAGCATGGATCGACTTTTTCAAAGTAGAATGTCATCAATGATCGCATCTCGTCCTGGGAGATGATGTCGACGATCGGCACAGTCGTGACCGAGGTCGACGTCGGCATGGACGACGGTGGCGGGTGACGAGCCCCGACGTTCCAGGCGAAAAGATGCAATCGGGGCGCATTGGCTGGATCCAGCTTGAGACCTAATCTGCGCACAAACGCAGCTCCCGAGTTGGCCTCGAGCGAACTGACGTGAATGCTTGTCGAGTCCCCCGGAGTCGACTGCTCCTGGCTCTTCGGCCGAGGTAACTCTTCGATGACACTAGGCCTATGCATCGAGAGACCGTCTGGCCGAAATACCTTAACATCTTTCTTCTTGCGAGCTTGGGTGTCGTAATGGCACTCTGAGGCTGCCCCCAACTGTACACAGGTGCTGCATGGTTGGTCACCGGAGCACTTCCGTTTGCGCGACTGGCATGATGTGCAGGCGATTCTAGAGCGCTTTCGCGGTCCTGGCTCAGTCATGGCTTCAGAGCATTGGCAACATTAGCAATTGTTGATATTTCGTCTGGTTAAGGTAGTTGTGGGGAAGTTGTACGGAGTACCCCAGATGGGGTGGATTATTCTTTTGGTTGCGCCCATGTGAACTGGTCTGGAAATTACGCTTGGGGCCAACTGGTTTGTTTTTCTCTGTCCCTGTACAACCACAGTTCATCCACAACTCGCAACTGATTTTCATTTCATTAAAACCTTGAGTATAAATGAATAACTGAATAAAGGTGCAGTGCTGAGATTTCCGTCGATATTACACATTAACACAAGTACAGGCAAGTATCTCAATCTTCATACTTTCGTCCGTCCGGATACCCCATGAGATCCTCCAGTTGCTTCAGGTCAGGCATGCCTGCAGGACCAGGCATGTAGTGGATATTGTCTCGGAAGGTGGTTCCATTCCACCAGATCTCATTCTTGTGGAGTGCTTCCATGATCCTGGCAGAGTCGATATATGTGCGGATTTCCACCATCTGCCCCTGATCCCATCGAGTGACCCAGACGTTAACGATGTTAAAGTCATCTCCTGCATTGACTCAATGTCAGTACTGCCCCCGATGTTGATTGACACGGACCTACCTGAATTCATTACCCCCCTGAAATTGACCTCCTGAACAGACCATCGGTCATTACAGCCTCCATGGATCGCTTGGGGGTGGATCTCGAATTTGTCCGCATGGTCGTAAAACAGCACGCTCACTCGCCGCAGGGCATTGACATAGAAATGCAGCAGGTCGTTATAGTGACCCGCAATGGGATGGTGTCCGACCACTGTGAAACTCACGTTCTTGTGGATGAGGGTGAAGAGCTTGTTCATATCCTTCTCCAGATCCTTGAACGAGTCCCAAATGTGCATCTGCGAGACGTATCTGCAGTCCGTCGACGGGTTCTCGAACTTGAATCCCTCTCTGTTTCGGTGGTCTGGGGGATTGTCGACCAGACCGTCGCCATTACAATGGCCACCGGGGTCGACAATGCCAGAACCATCGCACCCGGGAGCTTCTAGGGGAGTGTGGGGTTGTGGGACTGGCTGTTGCTGGTGTTGGTAGGATTGAAATGGAACACCCCAGCCCAGGGTCCCTGCTGGAAGGGTGATGGCCACCAGGGCTTGAAGGAGGTAATTGAAGCAAACCATGATTCCTAGGAGACTCTGCTCGATGGAGAACCACATTATCCCTCTCTACAGAAGAACCTTTGTGTTAGATATATAGCGATGGCTTTTCTCTTGCCTGAGGTCCCGACGTCAAAATTCCCCGATTTGATGGAAGCTGTGCGACCAAGTACTACATTGTACACCTACAGTCATTCTTGAGGTGCCAGAGCATGAAACTCGCACTCCCTGAAAGTCGCCGATTCGCATTGCTCATCAGCGGAAATGTTGGGGTGATGAACCTTCGTATTCCCTACTCAGGGATCGCAAGTATTACAGTGTCACAGAAGCATAAGTACCCGTTGTAAAAGGTTGTCTGCCTCTCTAGTAAGCCTGATAAATTGATGGTCGGCCCTCTCTTTCTACAAGCATGAAATTGTTTTCCTATATGGGCAGCCTGCTACCGACCTCTCGCACCCAAAGCGAGAATCATACCTGGTTTTATGGTTAGCGGAGAAATTAAGGTGGCGCAATATAAGAACTCCCCACTGACCAACCAGACACTGGATACGATATAAGCAAATAATAAAGTGCTCTTCTATGATCTTGTTTTTCTTTTGCAAGAAAAGGAAGGCCCAAATCGTGAGTCGAAGGGGGAAAAAATAGAAATGGGCCCGAACCGGAACCCGGGGCCTCTTTTTAGGTTTGGATCCCCTTGATATGGACATGTTGTAGGCGTAGGGCGGACTTACAAAGCAAGAATCATACCTGATTCAGGGTTAGCAGGGAAATTGAGATAGCGTAGAACGAGAGAAATTACCACTAGACCATTCGGGCTGCTTTATACGATCTGAGGAAATAATAGCGCTCTTCTACGGGGTAAGCCTTTTTTATCTTGACGTCACCGATTGGCTTCTAACATAGCAGTTGCTGATGCTACAGTATACTCCGGAGTAGGTAGAGAATCATGGATGGATTGTCTTTGTGATTTAACCAATCAACCCTCTTACTTTCACCTTTGCAGTCCATCTTTGCTGTTGCGAATTACGTACCTTAGGACTTCCCAGATCCGGTGAGTCATAGGTAGATAAGATGGCAGCGGTGTGATGGATCGATGGAGATGCCTTAGTGTACCCAAGGTATGTCCTCTGACTCTATCCACTTATGATACTGCAAGTATTTTACAGATCCCAAATTCATAATCAGGTATGAGTAGATAATCGCATTATCAATTGCTATAGAATTGCCCCATTCATAGCGTAATGAGTTATCGACAAACAAGAAGAAAAAGCAGCGGAAAAGGGCCTCCGATCGCGGGACTCGAAATGCAGCGCCTGTGATTGGATGATCAGCCTCTCAGTCGGTGTATCGGGCACGTGCCGCCCACCCGGGCCGAAGATCGCAGCGTAGCCGATACTCCTGTTGCGACCCTCAAATTCTGCCTCCCTCCCGCTTTTCCTTCTCTTCCTTTTCTCCTCCCTTCTCCCATCCTGTGCAGTCCTAGACATCAACACCCAACAACACAACTACATCATCGTTCTCTGATCGATTCATGTCTTTTTAGACACCCATTCCATCTACATATATTTTTGTGACTGGTAACAGCACAGTCGCCTTTATGGTTTTGGCACCCACCGTCTTCACTTCTCAGGTATGTCCTGCCCATGGCCACATGGATGTCATACCCGCCACCACATTCGTCCAATCCAAACATTACTAACATAATAACCTCCAGGACTACATCTCGGATCACCTCTGGAAAGCTTCCGGAAACTATTGAGACCACCCGCATCACTACTCGCTTCCACAATTCTTCGTCTTCCTCAACAAATAATGTTCGCTCGTGTCTTCAAGGCTATGCCCGCCAGGGCTCCAGCCTTCCCTTCCGTGAATGCGTCCATCCAGTCTCGCTTCATGGCCACGGTTCGTCAGCAGCGTACTGCTCACGAGCGTGCCACCTTTACGATCCGAGATGGTCCGATCTTCCACGGCAAGTCCTTCGGAGCTCGCACCAACATCTCCGGTGAAGCCGTCTTCACCACCTCTCTGGTTGGATATCCCGAGTCTCTGACCGATCCTTCCTACCGCGGTCAGATCTTGGTCTTCACCCAGCCGTTGATTGGCAACTACGGTGTGCCTTCTGCCGAGAGGGACCAGCACGGTCTTCTCAAGTATTTCGAGTCCCCCAACCTCCAGGCTGCTGGTGTGGTTGTGGCCGATGTGGCTGAGCAGTACAGCCACTGGACCGCCGTCGAGTCTCTCGGCGAGTGGTGTGCTCGCGAAGGCGTTCCTGCCATCTCCGGTGTCGATACCCGTGCTATCGTCACCTATCTGCGTGAGCAGGGTTCTTCCCTCGCTCGCATCACCGTTGGCGAGGAGTACGACGCCGACCAAGACGAGGCTTTCACCGATCCTGAGCAGATCCACCTTGTCCGCCAGGTCAGCACCAAGGCTCCTTTCCACGTGAGCGCCGCCGATCCTCAGTGCCACGTCGCTGTCATCGACTGTGGTGTCAAGGAGAACATTCTGCGTAGTCTGGTCAGCCGTGGCGCCAGCATCACAGTGTTCCCCTTCGACTACCCCATCCACAAGGTCGCCCACCACTTTGACGGTGTTTTCATTTCCAACGGCCCAGGTGACCCAACTCATTGCCAGGAGACCACCTACCACCTTCGTCGCTTGATGGAGACCTCTCAGGTGCCCATCTTCGGTATTTGCCTGGGCCACCAGCTGCTTGCTCTGGCCGCCGGTGCTCGCACCATCAAGCTCAAGTATGGTAACCGTGCTCACAACATTCCCGCTCTGGACCTGAGCACTGGACGCTGCCACATCACCAGTCAGAACCACGGTTACGCTGTAGATGCGTCGACCCTGCCCTCTGACTGGAAGCCCTACTTTGTCAACCTCAACGACTCCAGCAACGAGGGTATGATCCACAAGTCTCGTCCCATCTTCAGCACACAGTTCCACCCCGAGGCCAAGGGAGGTCCTCTGGACTCTTCTTACCTCTTTGATATCTACATCGACAGTGTGCGCAAGTACAAGGCCAGCCAGGCCGCGTTCCACCCCCAGCGGGACAGCCTCCCCAGCCCTCTGTTGGTTGATCTGCTCGCCAAGGAGCGTGTTGGTGTGCAGCCCACTATCGGCATGCAGAACATTGCTGCTGCTGCCACCCGCGCTGCCGCTGCCGCTGCTGCTTAATTGACTTGCTGGTCTTGTTCTTGTGTGTTCTGGAGTCATGGTCGTTATACGGGCTGGATATTGGAATTATGTTTGTTCATGAGTTGGTAAATACAATCACGAATTTTGCTCATATCATCAATGTGTAAGAACACAGCCGTAGGCGACGAATTGTAAGGATTACATCCGCAACCGAGACATTCAGCGTTCCTTACCCGTCGAGCAACGACGCCATCGCCTTGCTAATATATATTGACCTTGTACCCAAAGTCACAATCACCAGCGGAACCTTGTAGTAGGCGAGCTCCGACGAATATCTCATTAGTCTCTAGAGAGTTTGATAATAACTACTCATCTTCGGATTCGTTCATTCGTAATACCCTAGCATACAATATCCACCTACTTGGCAACTATCGAAACCACATCCTCATCCGCCACAACATGACCCAGTCCCACCCGCTGGGGAATATGTCTCGCACTCGCCCCCCAGACCAAAGCATACTTGAACGTCTCCTTCAGCGTCCGATGGATGGAATCACAGACATCCTCGATGGTCGAGTTGCTGCGCACGATCAGCGCCTCTGAGAAATCGGGTTCTTCTCCTTTCCTGCATACTGTCAATACCCTGGAACTTTTGCAAAGGAGGAGTTGGAGGGTGGGGGTTGGGGGGAGGGGGAGTACCGTTTCGTGTATACTCTAATCAAGCGCAGTTCTGTCCAGATGCGTTCGACGACGTCTTGCACCCCTAGATCCAGTTCGCAGCTCATGACGGCTGTGTGGGGTTCGCGGGCGAGCTGGTCGAGGAAGTCTAGGCTGATGCTGTCGATTTTGTTGTAGACGTAGAGACTGGTAGCGTTAGCATTAGCATGAATGGATCTCGTGGAAAGAAGGGGTGGGCAGGTACCATCTGATGTATTTCCTGTGGTCTTTCATAATGACGTCGATGAAGTCGTCGATTGTTGCTGGGGTCGGTTAGTATGGGTCCTGGACTATACGCCAAAGGGCTGGATGCAACGGTACCGTTCTCGTCTCGCACCAAGACCTCGCAGTTGAGGATCTTGTAGTCTCGCAAGACATTGAAGATCATCTTCTCGTCGAGGTTCTTGGGGGGTGTCTGGAAGGTGATTTTCATTCCGCCTGCTTTTTTGGCTTTGAGGTAGATGTTGCTTTTGAAGTCACTATAGTCAGTATGGGAATGTGAGGGGTTCGGTTGTATGCTTACGGAGGCTCCTTGTTGAGACGGATACCGACAGCGTCCAGTTCTGCTTCCAACAGGGCCCGCTGTTCGGCGCGTTTCGTAGCGTCCAGAATCATGAGGATTAGATCGCTTGTCTGCACTGGTCAGAGATTATTCTTGAAGCCTTTTCTGTGAAAAGTGCGGTACACACCTTCGCTGCGGAGATAACCTGTCGTCCTCGCCCCTTACCCTCAGCAGCACCTTCAATAATACCCGGAAGATCGAGAATCTGAATTTCCGCACCGCCATACTCCAACACACCGGGGATGGCCGTGAGCGTAGTGAACGAGTACGCGGCCGCCTCGCTCCTGGTCTTGGTGATCTTGGACAAGAACGTCGATTTTCCGACAGACGGGAAACCGACCAGTGCGACACGGGCATCGCCGCTCTTGCTCACGTCGAACCCTGCGCCGCCACCGCCGGCGCCGCCGGTGGGCTCTAGCAGCTGGGCTCTTAATCTGGCGAGTTTTCTGTTGCGGGTCAGCGGACAGCCACAAACCTCTCGAGAGGGCAAGACTCACCCTTTTAGTAGACCGAGATGGTATTCTGGATCTAGTCAGAATATGGACTCGACTATATACGCATTGGAGTCCCACCTGTGGCCTTGTTTTCTGTTTTCCTGAGTTAGCGCGGGGTTCTCATGATAGAGGCATGGAAGACTTACTCTGCGTCCTGCGCATCTCATCCTCGATCCTGCATAGGTGCTACGTGAGTTTCCTGATTTCCTAAAGAGATACGGCCAACGTACTCTTTGATTTTCTCTGTAATGTTCACCATCCTGACGGTGGGGGAGTACCAGGACCCCTCTACGCTTCGAACTTGTATGTACTTGGAATAAGAAAGAAGACCGCTCCAAGAGGTCTGTCAGTATAATAGCAGATAGCCTAGACAGAAAAATGAAAGAATTTCCACAATGAAATAAAATGTCGCGAATACAGC
Source organism: Scortechinia acanthostroma (assembly GCA_011319215.2). Taxonomy (NCBI): domain Eukaryota; kingdom Fungi; phylum Ascomycota; class Sordariomycetes; order Coronophorales; family Scortechiniaceae; genus Scortechinia; species Scortechinia acanthostroma. Next base: position 367,902 of record JAABUG020000002.1, read on the forward strand.
TTCAGAAAATCGTCTGGCGAAGCATATCAAAGTCATCGCAGCAAAAACGGCGCCAAGACCGTCGCTTACATAATCTCCATGTCGCCTCGTGATTTCACGGTTTCACCTGAAGCCATCGCAGTGCAGTATCACTTCGTTGCTCAACAATCAACTCACAACTACAACCACCACACAATTCCAACCGCAGTCATGGCGGAGACAGCCGTCGTCGATCCTCCACATGCCACAGAGCCAACACCTCTACCAACAGAATCAGCCGAGCCAAGCGGACTCACTCCCAGTGACGAAAATGCTCTCACCCAAGCCACAGAAACCGCCGTCACGGCCACCACAGACGCCAACGACACACAGAAAAAGACAAAGAAGATAATCCGGCGAAAACGACGACCCGCCCGGCCACAGGTCGACCCTGCAACGCTTAAATCCGAGCCTCCCCCGCAGACAGGCACCATCTTCAACATCTGGTACAACAAGTGGTCCGGCGGCGACCGCGAGGACAAGTACCTCTCCAAACACGCCGCGGTCAACCGGTGCAACATCGCCAAGGACAGCGGATACACACGCGCAGACAAAGTCCCAGGCTCCTATTTCTGCCTGTTCTTCGCGCGCGGCGTCTGCCCCAAAGGCCACGAGTGCGAGTATCTCCACCGCCTGCCAACACTGCACGACCTCTTCAACCCCAACGTGGACTGTTTCGGGCGGGACAAGTTCAGCGACTACCGCGACGACATGGGCGGGGTGGGCAGTTTCACGCGCCAGAACCGCACGCTGTATGTTGGGCGGATCCACGTGACGGATGACATCGAGGAGGTGGTCGCGCGCCATTTTGCGGAATGGGGCCAGATTGATCGGATCCGGGTGCTGACTTCGCGCGGGGTGGCGTTCGTCACGTATACGAACGAGGCGAATGCGCAGTTTGCCAAGGAGGCCATGGCGCATCAGAGTTTGGATCATAATGAGATTCTGAATGTGCGCTGGGCGACGGTGGATCCGAACCCGTTGGCGCAGAAGCGGGAGGCGAGGCGCTTGGAGGAGCAGGCGGCTGAGGCGGTGCGGAGGGCGTTGCCTGCTGAGTTTGTTGCGGAGCTGGAAGGTCGGGACCCGGAGGCGCGGAAGAAGAAGAAGATCGAGGGCAGCTTTGGGTTGGAAGGGTATGAGGCTCCGGATGATGTGTGGTATGCTCGGTCCAAGGCGTTGGAGGACGCAGGCAGGGCCGGGCAGCTTGAGGCTCCCGAGCAGCATTTGATGATTGAACAGGGGCCGTCATCTTCCGCGGCCTTTCCGTCACAGTCAGAGAATGGTGGCAGTAGTATCTTTTCAAGCTCAACTGTGGCAGCACTAAGAGGATTGGCCGGCGGCAATGTGACGACGCAAAAAGCCCCGGCGAATTCTGGCGGTCCTCTTGTGGCTTACGGAAGTGATGATGATAGTGATTGATTTCTTATGACTCATAAAATCCATTGGTCTTGTGTACAACAGCAAAGATACCTCAAATTGTCTTCATTTGTTTTTGTTTGAAATTATCATATCGTTCGGGCGTTCATCTGGCGGGTATATTCGCTATCAAAACAATGACAGGAGACAGCATACGCCTAATAATAAAACTCCATACAAATAGATCATAACATGGTACTTCATCACTCATTGATCCTTACTTTTCACTTCCACGCCCAAGGTCATAATACAGACACGACCCTGTCCGGTAGTTGTAAATAAAGGCATTGCTGACACTGTCGGGGCCATCGTTCGCCAGGCATTCATTGGAAAGATCAAGTAGTAGTTCGTGGACCTGACTGAGGTACTTCCGCTCTGTCAACGGGGCACTCTGGATGACTGAGCGCCAGCTGTCAGGATCCGACAGGCGCGTATCCCTGATGGCTTCGAGCAGGTCGTCTCGAGTGTCAATAGCGGCAATGGGCCCGTTGATTGCCTTCTCGACGACCTCCCGTGAACGAATGAGAGCTACCACTGATTAGTTGAATTGTTCACGTAAACTCCAGGAATGACATACCAGACTCCACGATGTTTCTTCTGTTCGTCTTCTTGCTCCGGTGCTGAGAGACCAAGATGCGTACATCGCTCGATCTTTCATTAGCTCCAGCAATCGCATCTGACTGACTTGGCAATCGCGACTGCCGCAGGTCGGGTGCGCCCTCGCGTTGATTGCGTGCACGTATTTCGTTCCGGAGCCAAGGGATAAGCTCGGAGCTCCTGATGTCGAGTTCTTCTTTGGGGACGAGACACCTCACTTTGAAGCCTCGCTCCTTACTATCTTGTTTTGCAATGACAATCCAGCTATGATTGTGGTCTTTGTACTCAGAGAGCAGTTCTTCCAATGATGATGCGTCGACGGCCAGTTCAGCACTGATATCACTAGCCCACAAATCCTGTACAAGCTTGACACCCATTGTGCGCAGCACTGTGGCATCGAAGCTTGCAACGAGCACGTCACACTGCCAATGTCAGGATAATGTAGACAGACAAGTAAAAGAATCAGACTTACCCTCCTGGTCTTCCAAAAAGCCCCAGCGTCCGATTTCGTCGTACCCTTGAGATACTCGAGCATAGCCGAGCCCAGTCTGTCCCAGCTCAGATTAAAGCCAACTGCATGTGTTTGAGAGCAGCTCGGTCGAGTCTTCGGAGAGAATTCTTGCACCAACTGATCATATCGACCGCCAGCTGCAAAGACGTCCCGTCGCTTAGTGTCAAAAACACATTGAAAAAGGATACTACCTCTGAAGAACTTGTCGTTCAGACTGCCAAGAGGATTGACATAGATCTTCCGTTTGACTTCAAAGCCTTGCAGATACGTCACGAGTATGTTTATGCGAGCGAAAATGGGCGACAGTCGCTCAGCGAACTCGGTACCTTCCATGATGGACATGAGCCGGTTTTGAGCCTGCTTAGGAGTGTCTGATGTGTATTAGCTACCGTCCCATAAAGAGCAAAAGTGAAACGAACCTTTAAAATCAAACCGGGCCAAGTCGTCCAACGATGTAGAGGCGACTCCAATGGTTGGCGATCGGAGTTCGCTTCTGATCTTCTGCATCGTCCATTTGCCAAAATTCAACTTGCTGATAACTTCCTTGACCAACGGGACCTGAGAGGGAGTGATGCGGCAGAATTCCATGATGAGCTGCAGAAGATCGGAGTGATTTATAAGAAAACTCATCGGGGACGACCTTAGCGGCGGGAACTCTTCAATGATCTCGTCGAGGACCTTGATAACTTCCGCTTCTTTCAACGCCAGGTCAAGAGTATTGTGCGAGACGATATCAAAGTCAACTTCTTTGTGAGTTCTGGGCTCACTGCCATGGGGCATTTCTCGATAGACTGTGCCGAAAGCGAATGTCTTCTCCAGTGAAGGATCCTGTCTGGAGATAGAGCGTGCGTTCGGCAAGGTGAGGTCAAATGGTAGCTGAAGCTGATTACCCGATGCATCAAGCAGTCGAACGGCCCCGCTTCTATAGTGCTGGGACCGCGGAAACAGCATTTGCCTAGTAGTCTCAACCGCCCCATGTCTGCGGAATATAGCGGTCAGTCGCTCTTTGACTAAACTCTGAACAAGTAACTCATTGGCAGCTGGAGCAGCACGCGAGTCCATATCCCATGCAATATCTTCATATTTCTTGGGCGATTGTGAGAATATGGCCGAAAGGATCTTCTTGTAGTCGGGAGCACTCGGATCAGAGAGGAGATGCACAATCGCTCGTCTAAACGTTTCTTCTTCAACTTGTAAAGGAATCTTGCCGCTCTGAAGAAGTTCCGAGGCAGAAGGTCGTTCCTTTGGGTTATGACTCAATAGAGAATCGATAATGCTTCCCTGCACTGCCTTTTCCGAGTAATGGAAAGTCGGTGGGAGAACGTGACGTTCTTCTCGAATCGCCCGTAGAGTCTGATCGCGCTCCATACCCGTGGGCAAAGGATGGCACATCTCGAAGAATATTATACCCAAGGAGTACATCTACCACAAATTAGCCACCCGACCTCGGCTACTGCTGGTACCGTTATACTCACATCGACTTTCTCGTTATATTGCCCTGCGAAGCCAGACTTCATCTCCGGAGCCACATAGTAAGTAGTCCCAAGACTCCGCGTGAGATTGCCTTCAAAATCTGCGGTAGTCGACGAACGCACAGCTGTGGTAAACTGCCCGCTGGTAGCCAAGCCGAAATCTCCAATTCTTGGATTGCTTGCCACATCAATGAAGATGTTGTCTGGTTTCAGATCGCGGTGTATAATGCCATGGCTGTGAATATGACTGAGGCCATCGAGAATTTGACGGAATAGTCGCCATGAACGATCGATATCGTCGTACAAGCCATTCTTTATCAAGTCACGAAGAGTCTGTCAAGTCAGCAATTTGCCTTAAAGCGACTACAAGGGACGCTTACATGTTTCTCGCAATACTCCATCTGTATATAAAGCGTAGTAAGATGGGGCCTACCCTGAGAACCGACCCGACTTAGCTCCGTCCCCGCGACGCTCTCCTCGCGACAAGCATCATGTGACTCTGTTCCGCCTCGATCAGACAGAATTTCATCATGTTCATCTTCACTGTCAGAAGCAAACTCAATCTTGGGGTAACCGCTGGAGCTGATAAAGTCGAGTCCTCCAGTGCTATAGTCAAATCCGTTTGCATCCCGACTTGCAAAGGGGTCTCCTTCGGTCGATGAGATGGCTTCTTCGTCGATATGATCATGCTCTTCCTCCAGCCACGCGGTGAAATAGCGAACCACGTATGGATGATTGAGTCGCGAAAGCAGCATAATCTCCGAAAGAGTATCTTTCAGAGCAGAGGCTGATCTCTGAGAAATTTTTTTGATAGCATAAAATCTACCATCAAGCTTATTCCTGGCTTTTACGACTTGTCCAAACCCGCCTTTGCCCAGGCGCCCAGCTTCATCAAAGTCTTGATTGTACCGCGAGAAAGCGGGGTGCCCCCCAATGGAGTCAAGGCGTGGCCGTCTAGGCAGTGACACCGAGTTCGAAGTACTCGTGCGAGCAATCAAGGGTGTGTCCACCCGGAAGAACTCGGAGGGTTGAAGCTGGAAAGCGGTCGGACGCTTCTTCGGATCTGGTCTGAAAAATTCATGCAGCAAATCCTGCAAAGGTGCTGATAAACCCAATGTTCCCATAAGTGCGTTCGCTGATGTGTACCGCTGCAACACATCCTTGCCAAACGCCATCTGCAGAAAGACTATACCCATGTCCCATACATCAGTTTTCATTGTTGGAGGCATACTTTCTTGTGTGAGCTCAGGAGGCATCCAGAAGGGTGACTTCGAGGTCGTCAGTGATCTTTTGCTGTTGTCCGTATCCGTATCTGGGAGCGCATCCTCAATGCTTCCCTGCAGCTTTACAATGGTACCACCATGCGGGTTCCTGAAAAGCAGTATGCGTCCGCAGTGGATGTTCCCATGCACAAATCCGCTGCGATGATAAAACTCAAGAGCCTCGAGCAATTGGATCATCCAACTGCGGATATTTTCCACTGACACGCTCCCCACGATGTCCAGGAACTCCGATAGGGACCCTTTGTTCGCATATTCAAGAAGAAAATAAACTCTCCAGGTGCTGTCTTGGGCATCAAAGGAGTCTAACGGCCTATATATCTTGAAACCAATGAAATCCACAAGATTAGGATGCCGAAGTCTTTTCAGTGCCTCTAGCTTGTCCTCACTGGCACGCATTCGCTCCCGAAAACAAAGGGGTGCAGTCCCATTCGCATCGAGAGAAAGCTCTTTCAGGACGATAAGAGGTACATGTGAGCGGCTCTCGGACACCACAGGTCTGACTGTGAACGTTTGCTTTCCTGGACTACTTTGTAGGAGCGTCTTCCCATATACAGCCCTAAAACCTAGCGGTTGTCCATCCGTAGCGTTTATGATCAATGGCGGATCAAAAGTAATAGCGTCAGGAAAGTTGTCAACCGCGTCGACGGAGCCGGACAGACCTATACCAGAAGTCCTACTCTTTCGCCTGGAGTGTCGAGCCTTCGTCCGTTCTCTGACTTTATCCTCCAACAGCTGCTGCAGAGCTCGCTCTTCTTCTGCTGTGGCCGCTTCCTGTTTTCGAAGCTCTTCTAGTCGTTCCAACTCCGCACGTTGATGGGCAGCAGCTTCTTGCTCCATGCGTTCCTCTTCTAAACTAGGTAGATCCTTATCCTGCGCCTGCGCCTGGGCGACATCCTCGAGGACGTCCTGGATCGACACGGCGAGTTCATAGATCATCTCAGAGCCGAGCAGCTCTTTCGGTTTGTTTCGAATAATGTCTTGGATCTTTAACCTAGCCCTGTGACGAATGTTCTCCGAATTGCCAAGTGAAAGATTCGGATACGTTTTGGGGTATGTCGTTGGCAGCTCAACTAGCAAATCAACACGGACCTCGGGATTTGACGAAGCACGCAGATGAAGCTTAAAGGCCACATCGGACGATTGCTACAATGCTCCATGTCAGCCGCGTCAGGAAACTACTCGGAGAATATCAAGCGCACCTGCCAGGCGGAAGGCCTGTGCTTAATTTCTTCAAAGTCATCACCATAGATTGAGCGTAACGCCTCGGCCTCATTCTGATGGATCTCCCGATAATTCGTCGTCGCTAGTCCAGGCTGAGCAAGCGGAGTGGTATTCGACGTCGACTGCTTTCTCTCCGCTCGGGGAGAGCCGTTTGTATGGGCATTGCTAGGATTCTTCTTCTTGTGAGGCATAGCGGGGCGGTGGGCGGTGTGCTAAGTCTGAACCCAGATTCAGTAGGTCTTTGCCACGTGAGGCGCGAGTGACAAAGATGCAGCCGAAGCTGCAGCCCTCTATATCTCCGAAAGGAACATATCTATATCTAAATCGGGGGTGAAAAGGTTGACAAGAATGCGTTGTTGCTGGGATGCGGGATGGAGCTCAGAGAGCGGAAGAGCGTTAGATAAACCAAGGCACTGACCACTGCATAGTAATCTCGATGGACCCTCAATTGGCTGGCCCAGACTCGCTCCGTTGTTTTTCCGCTCACCGCCCTGGGCGGTTAGCGCCGTCGCTGGAGAAGCGTAAACAAAGCACAGCGTTCCACGTCTCTCACCCCTCTTGATACACCAATGGTGTCGCTGTTGCGATGCATCTTTTGTCCAGCTTGCTGATTTGAAATTGAGAGTACCCACCACAGACGCAATGCTGGACTGGATAAGTGGACAGAGCAACGAGGTCGCGCATTCCGCAGGTGTGTCCATCAGTGCCCGCTTTAGCACCCACTCAATGTTCGGTGGTGACCAATGATCGACTACCGCATTTGTCTTACTGAAGATGGGAATTGTTATGGTTGCGCGCTGACTTGTGTTATTGTTTGTTTCCTTAGACGATTCAAAGGTTTTGGATCCTCCGGAAACACCAGCTCCTGTGTTTGCGATTCGTGCCTTCAAAAGTGCCCTATTTGGCACTCCAGGTGCGGAAGACGAGGAGGTTAACGACCAGAATTCGAAGTCAGACGAAAGACCAGCGAGTCGCCAGCCAAGAAACAAAGATCTACTGAAGCCTCCAGTTGCTTACCGCGCGACAAATGTCACCAAGACTGAGAAGACCGACGTCGATATGACAGTGAACGCGATGGTTTCGCCGACCAAAAGCATATTGGTCACACCGGGTACGGCTGCAAATCGGCGGAAGACGGTCTCATTTGGCGACGGGGTTGTTGACAATGAAAGAAGACGAAACGACGCGTCCACCCAACCGTCCACAACGCCAACGAATCTATCTGGCAACCTAAGCAGCCAATGGCTATCGAGCTCCACAGACAGCAAGGGCAAACCGCGAAGCAGACTCACGCAAGCACTACTGGATTCTCGGGACAAGTCTCCCAATGACTCTACGACGGCCAACGGCCAACAAGTTGATCCTAATCGTTCCACGAACACCGCATCTAAGGAGGCACTGCAGTCGACCAAGGAAGATG
>JAABUG020000002.1:375939-431551 GCA_011319215.2 Scortechinia acanthostroma
TTCTGATTGGTACTAACGTCTATCTGTATAGTCCCGCCTAAATCAAAGAGGCGCAGTACATGTATTCAAAGGCCTACAACATTTCTTCTCTCGCTCACATCACCGACGGCTTCCATTTGCGGTTCGTCCGCACGTTGAAATGGCGTGGTTCACCTCTGCAGAAAAACCCCCAAACGACGACCGCTCGTCCAGCATGTCCGACAAGAATCAAGATTCAGCCGACAAATTGAAACATCTGGATCTTGAGGGCCAGGGCAATGCCGTGCAGTCTGATTCAGAGAACGGCGACGTCGGTAGGCAGATTGAGCTTGAGGCGGAGAACTCCATCAAATACCGCACATGTAGCTGGCAAAAGGTAATCGCGACCGGTTGAGCCATTTGGGCGGCGCAGAGTGCTAACCTCATGTTGCTGTATAGACTGCCGCCTTGCTCTTTTCAGAGTATATCTGTCTGGCCATCATGTCGTTTCCATGGTCTTATTCCGTCCTGGGCCTCGTGCCGGGTCTCATTTTGACCGTGGTTGTGGCGGCGATTGTGCTGTATACGTCTCTGATTATTTGGTATGCTTGATTGTCAGATATTCTCGCGGTTTGGGTGCTGATGCCGATTAGGAAATTTTGCCTGCGCCATCCGGAAGTGCGTGATGTCTGTGACATCGGCCAGTACCTCTTCTGGGATTCCAAGATTGCTTGGTATATGACTGCCGTCATGTTCTTGTTGAACAACACCTTCATTCAGGTATTCATATCTTATTGCATTATCTGCCATGCAGATTCTAATCCTCTTAGGGTTTGCACTGCTTGGTCGGTGCCAAATATCTCAACACAATGACCAATCATGGAGCGTGCACTATCATCTGGTCATTGGTGACTGCCATAGTTTCCATGTTCTTCTCTCTGCCGCGGACGTTTAGCGGATTGTCCAAGGCTGCCACTTTGTCGGCTATTTTCACCTTTGTTTCCGTCATACTGGCGGTCATCTTCTCAGCCATTGAGGATCATCCGGCTGGCTACACTGCCGCACAGGGTGAGCCAAAAGTGACCGCGATCCCAGTGGTGGGGACCACTTTCGTTTCCGGTGTCAATGCATTTTTGAACATCAGTTACACATTCATCGGCCAGATCACACTTCCCAGTTTCATCGCGGAGATGAAGGAACCCAAGGACTTTTGGAAGTCGGTCACGGCCGTGACAATTGCCGAGATCATCGTCTTCAGCCTGGTAGGCGCCATTGTATATGACTACACTGGAAATCAGTACATGACCGCGCCTGCATTCGGCTCGATTGGCAACGAGGTCTATAAGAAGATATCTTTCTCCTTCATGGTTCCTACCTTGATCTTCCTCGGAGTTCTATATGCATCCGTGTCGGCACGTTTCATCTTCTTCCGTATTTTCGACAATACGCGCCACAAGGGCAATCACACCGTCGTCGGCTGGGCCGCATGGAGCGGCATCCTTGCTGTCCTTTGGATCATGGCCTTCATTATCGCCGAGGTCATTCCCTTCTTTTCCGATCTGCTCTCCATCATGAGCTCCCTATTCGATTCGTTCTTTGGGTTCATCTTCTGGGGGGTTGCTTATCTGCGGATGAGACATGAAGACTACGGGCCGGGCTTCTACAAGAAGCGCGGTATCCGCGGCTGGGTTGGCTTTATCGTCAACGTTGGGCTGATCTTGACGGGAATCTTCTTCCTAGGACCCGGAACCTATGTAAGCCTTTCTTTCGACCATTTTCACAAGCGCATCGCTAACATGACCATACGCAGGCTGCCATTATGAGCGTCATTATAAGCTATCGGACGGGTTCCGTTGGAAGTCCATTCTCGTGCGCCGATAATGGGCTGTGATTTCCTATTCTTCTTATTTCTTGTTTATTTTTCTCCTTGATCGTGCAACGAGAAAGACGAAGACGAAGACCGCGAAGCTGGATCTTCGGGACCATACGACTCACAGGATCTGCTATTTAACTGTCTGTTGCTATTCATGATGTTTCACTTGTTGAGCGTTGCGCGGAGGCTTCCTGGTTGATATTCATTTGAATCTGCTTGACTGTTTAGAGTATTTGATTCGCAGATGGAGTTCCCAGAAGAATATCCAGCAGCCAAAAATCCCGCGGAGGGCACCATTTTGCTCCGATGGAGCCTAGGATGGCCGTTGGTCTTGTTTGTCAGTACTGACAGAATCGCAATTTGACCGCCAAGAAATGTAGATTGTTAGACATGCGTATATTGTAATTTCGCAGATATCATTTGTCTCCCTTCATACTCATTATCATATCATCTCGTCTCCAACAAGATCGAGATCATTCCGGATGGCACCCATTGTCCGCGGAATTTTACTATCTCCACGTGACTTTTCCGTTATCGCAGCTCTTCTCCGCAATCACGACCGTCATTTATCTGCTCGTCTTGTTAATTCTGCAGATATCTTTTCTTTTACACATCAGTCACCATCATGTCTGCTCTACGGCCTTTGCGACGAGGTGTGAACCTCCTGGGCGCGAGATACGTATCTCAATCCGCCCGCGTTGCGACCAATGGCTCCAACATCCTTCAGCGGCAGCTCCCATGTCCGCTTAGCCGCTCTTCGGCTGGCATAGCTCCCCGATTCACTGCTGGGCCTTTGGTGAGCTCCCAAAATGGGGTTACACGGCGCTACGCCTCTTCTACTGCCTCTGGGCCAGTCAAGAAGACTCAATTGTATGATTTGCACATTGCCCGGGGAGCGAAGATGGTGCCCTTTGCGGGGTACTCTATGCCCTTGCAGTATTCAGATCTCAGTCACGTCGAGAGCCACCACTGGACCCGAGAAAAGGCTAGTCTGTTCGATGTGAGCCATATGTAAGTATCTCTACGCCGGAGATCATGGCATTCCAAGAGGGACTGATAATAACTTGGCTAGGGTTCAACACCATCTGAGTGGTCCTGGAGCCATGGAGCTTCTAATGAAGGTCACTCCCTCATCTCTGGACAAGCTCAAGCCTAACTCCTCGACACTCTCCTGCCTGCTTGAAGAAGGCACCGGCGGGATCATTGACGATACCGTCATTACCCGTCTCGACGGCGACGCATTTTACTTCGTCACCAACGCCGGCCGCCGCACCGAGGACCTGACCTTCCTGCAGGCCGAGATCGAGGCGTACAGGCAGACCCACGGCGCCGACAGCATCAAATGGGAGATCCTCGACGACCGAGCCCTCGTCGCTCTGCAGGGCCCGCTCGCCGCCTCCGTCCTCCAGCCCCTGATCAGCTCCCACGGCGCGGCCTCCCCCCCGGACACCGATCTCAGCACCCTCTACTTCGGCAACTGCCGCTCCCTGCACCTCACCCTGCCCGACGGCACCCCAACCCCACAGCCCCTCCTCATCTCCCGGACCGGCTACACCGGCGAGGACGGCTTCGAGATCTCCATCCCCACAGCCGGCTGCCCCTCCCTCCCAACCCAGGTCACCGAGCTCCTCCTCGCCAACCCAGACCAAGTCCGGCTCGCCGGCCTCGCAGCCCGCGACTCCCTCCGCCTCGAGGCAGGCATGTGCCTCTACGGCAACGACATCTCCACCGCACAGACACCCCCAACCGCATCCCTAGGCTGGCTCGTCGGCAAGGACCGCCGCGACCCCGCAACCGCGACCTTCAACGGCGCCGCCACCATCCTCCCGCAGCTTGCCTCCCCGGCCAAGACCCTCTCACAGCGCCGCGTCGGCTTCACAGTCGAGAAGGGCAGCCCCGCGCGCGAGGGCGCCGTCGTCGTCGATCTGAGCGATGCCTCGCACCCGCAGATCGGCGTTATCACCTCGGGGCTACCGAGTCCGTCGCTGGGCGGTACCAATATCGCCATGGGCTATATCAAGAACGGGATGCACAAGAAGGGGACCGAGGTTGGTGTTCTGGTAAGGAATAAGATCCGCAAGGCTACGGTTACGGGTATGCCTTGGGTGGAGAGCAAGTTCTATCGGCCCAAGGCTTGATCTCGTTTCTCCTATCATGATGCTCTATGTAAATAGTTACGATGGCCGTTAGATTTCGACTTGGGTCTGGGTCGTTTTCAACATGTCGCTATAATAAAATGTTCGTCCATGATTCAACAGGGCTAATACCAGCAACTAAACTCTTATTTGGGGCAAATTCACAATATTAATGGTTTCTCAACTTAAAGTATTAAACATTGGTGAATTCTTGCAACAGCATGATGCCGGTAAGCAGACGAGTCGTGTGTTGCCATACTCATCGACCTACGAAGCATGGGTGAATTCATTGCCGACAGCATGGTGCCTGTGAGCAAACGGGGAAGAGCGGTGGCTTCGCCTCGCATGACCATACTCGCCGAACGACCTCATCTCCAGCGCCGGGGTGTCGAGATCGAGATCAACCATTCTCTGCTTGAGGCCGGTAGAAGAGGCCCCACCCCTAGTCGACAAGGAAGGCGGCAAATCCTCCTCGTGAGTTCCCCAGCTCGTCTCGTTCCTACCCAGCACAAGCACCAGCTCCTTGCCCTCTGTGAAAAAGCTATGGTCGATCCAGTTCTTCGTGTACGGCTTGCCGTTCAGCGTGGCGGACTGGATGTAGATGTTCTGGTAGGTAGGGTCGAAGTTGACCGCGCGGACGGTGGCCGTGCGGCCCGTCAGCGGGGACTTGATGCGGACGACCTCGAAGAATGGCGGGGTGATCAGGTATACGCTTTGACCTGGGTTAGGGAACAGGCCCATCATTGACATGGCGACGAAGGAGCCCATGGCGCCGGAGTCGTCGTTGCCGGGGAGCCCTCCGGGCGAGGGGTTGAAGTATGAGGGGATGTAGTAGTGCACGCGAGAGGCGGATTTGGCGGGCCGGCCGGCGTAGTGGTATTGGAAGACGGTTAGGAAGGCTGGCTCGTTGCCGATGTAGGTGATTCCTTGATCGTGGAGATAGTCGAGTCGGCGGACGAATTCGGCCGGGCCCCCGAGAAGGGCAACGACAGCGGCCATATCGTGAGGGACGAAGCTGGAGTTTTGTTAGTTGTAAGCTGAGAGCTGATGATGACAATTCTTACAATTGGTATTCCCAGATGCTGGACTCGAACGTCTCTGCTCCGTTGTTCTGGAGCGAGCATGATCTCTGGCTGGTGTCGATGTTTGAACATGTCAAAGGATCCTGCATTCATGTCAATGGGCTAATTCGCGAGGACAGTGAAGGTAGCCCAACCTGAAAACCCCAAGTGCCGTTCAAATATTTGGGCTGGAAGAATCCCTTGAAACCAGTGTCGTTACCATTGAAGAACGAAGTCTGATCTGCACGAAACAGGTTTCTCCAGAAACCCGAACTCCTCTCATACTTTTCTGCATCCGCTGTTTTGTTCATGCCACGAGCTATTTCCGAGATGGTGAAATCATTATAAGAATACTCAAGGGTGCGGGAAATACTGCGGGTCATGGTTCCAAAGCCGACGTAATCAAAGTCCTGGACGGGAATGTAGTTCAGCGATTTCCAGCTGTTCAGCCCACCCCGGCCTTCGTTTGACCATGCGTACGGTTCTACCTCCGCATCCTTCTGAACGGCTGCATAACCGGCTTCCCAGTCGATGCCATGGGAAACGCCTTTGATGTATGCATCGGCGAGAACCACGTCGGCGTTGGAGCCTCCCTGAGTGAACCCTACAGCTGGTCAGTTCATCGCCGCGAATCTAACCGGAGCATGTCGATAATACCTTTGCAAAGAGACATGCGACAATCCGGGAGCCAGCCCAGATGCTTTTGAGTATCAATAAGGGAGCGGATCATTCGTGTCAGCTCCGCAGGGTCGAATATGGCCAAAAAGGGCAGTTGAGACCGGAAGGAATCCCACAGACTGGTAACCGTTAGGAGAGGTGCGTTGAAATGATTGAACCTAGACTCACCAGTAAAAGGAGTCAAAGTACGGTTCATCGCTGTTCCAGAGTGGGTTCTCCCTAGTGTAATCCTGCGGATTGATCATTGTACGGTAGATGCCACTGTAAAAGTTTGTAAGAAGAGAAGCATTGACGCCTTTTCTGGACACGCGAATAGGGGCAAGCTTGTTCCGCCACGTCTCCGTAGCCTTTGAGCGTGTGCCTTCAAAATCGAAATCCGGAATCTCAGCTTCAGCATTCGAGCATGCCCGCTCGCTGCTGATGAAGCTCAAACCCACACGGGCCTGCACGGTAATATCCGAAGCGGCATTAAAACGGACAAAGGCACCTCCCTGCATTCTGTTAAAAAGTATTCGGATGAATCAGGACTCCAGTGACTCACTGGAAGAGGGTATCCATTGATACTTCGAGATATCTTCAAGTCCTTCACGTCCGTGCTGGCCCGTGAATCGACAAATATCCCGTTGTCGCGAACGGCAGAGTTGCTCTGAAAATCAACACAGAAGTAAGGCACGAATGATCCACTTCCGAAGCTGGGCAGAAAGCGCGCATGGCCCGTCATGCGTCCGGTAGCAGCGTCGACGGAGATTGTTCCGTTGTCCTGTCTTGAGTCTGACAGGTCTGTGAGATCTAGCAGGATGAGCGGGCTCGCTTCACTGTCGGTGGGGAACTGAAAACGAATCAGGGATGTATGATGGGCGACGGTCATATCGACTTTGATGCCAGAGTTCATCGTCAGTCCAAAGTATCCAGGAGTAGCCTTGACTGAGTCCACCTGATACCCGGTCTTGCGCGTTGTCTTCGGATAATCGCAACCATTGACATCGTCATTTCGGCATTTGACATAAGGGAACAATGGAAAGTTTCCGAGGGATGGGCTTCCTCCGGTGCCTGAATCGTGCAAGCTTGAAAATCCAGTTATATCGCTGCCATCGAGTGTGAATCCACCCTGCCTGCTTGGGGAATCCGTGTCGGCTACAGCCTTGGCCATGCCATAGGGAAGCGATGCACCAGCGAAGACATTGCCTATTAGAATCTGGTCAGGGAACGATCGTGTGCACAAGTCAAGATCTATCTCAAGAGCACACCTCCATTGGTGGTTCCTATGAGTGGATCGACGTATTGTAGAACATCGTAGTCTAGAGATGTGGTGGTGTTGGTCACGGCCAAAGCCAGGGGAATGCTAGAAAGAACGAATGATAATAAACGAGTCATAATGAGCGACCGAAGTTGGACTTAACACTTAAAGAATGACAGTAAAGTAGGATTAATCACATAGGCGTAGCCTACACAAGAAGGACGAAACTGACTGTCTGCCAAATACAGAGCCAGGTTGGGAAAAAGCAGCATCTTCGCGTCGCACCGCATCTTTATCTAGGGGTGCTGAGTCGGTGGGATGGCCGATGTTGCATTCCTACCTTATGCCCCTGACGATCTTGAGCAGGGGTGGTGATACATCCTTGAGGATTGGTTAATTTTGAAGGAATTGAAGGAACGGAAGGATCAATTATTGATTTTTGGCTTCGAAGTTGAGGGGTGAGAGGTGATAAATCTGCGAGGTGATGGATGTGCAGATAGATGCATTAGTGTTGTAACAGTCAGTTGCAGGAGCACATTAATTGAGCAATATCAGAAGTTGTCAAGTGAGTAATAATATTGAATGAGGAACACCTGAGGATGTTATTGTTGAGTTCATGGGACAGAGGGGAGATCATGGCAGTAGGTCTCATCTCGCCGCAGACAATGAGGCTATTCAAACAGACATCGACATTTAATGGCAACATCTTCATCTGCTAACTTATCTGACTGGCATTCTACAACAGCAATAATATCAGATCATCTCATCATCATCGCTGATACTCTCCATCAGCCGAGGTTCTTTGACTGATCCGCTCCGCATCCGCCAATCGGCCTTTGCCATTTCCGCTTCTTTTTGGTGCATTCTATCCATTCTATCCCCAACGGAGAGGAGACCATACCAGGTAAGACAGAGGATTTTCTGAGACTGGAGTTGAGATCCAGAGGAACCAAGGGATCAAAATTGAGGTTGAGTATTTTTAAGGCTATTGAGAGGCCTCTTGAGCAGCCTCATGCCCATCTTTGGGAGTCTTTGCTGACCGCGACAACATCCGAGGCACTGCATCTCTTCCCTCTCTCCGTGTCCTGGATCTAGTCAGATTTCCAGACCCATAATCAGAGGATATCTTCAGCTCCAGGCCTCCATTTCCTGGCCCATCTCGTTCCAATTATTTGGCCATGCGGCCACCAGTCCCATCCTCAGCTTTCTTTCGGAAAGTCTCCACTACATACAGCCCATATATTGTTTCTTATCTGCCTACAAAATCCCAACGCCCGCTGAAGATCCCCAATCGCACGCACCCGCTTTCTTCAACTCGTTCACGCTTCCTTGGCCATTTACACAGACAATATTCCACAGGTGCGCATGTGACAAGCTTCGATCCATCAGGTTTCTGTGACTCGGATAAAGCTAACCCACCTGCTTCAGCGCAGTCTCAGACTTCTAAACCTTACCCGCGCATACGCCGCATTGTCGGATTCACGGCCATCGCCATTGTCGCATTTTCTGCCGGACTCGCTTATCAGACTCAGAAGACCGTAGCGCGCATGATGACGGTCAGCATGCCCACAGACGAGGAGACCCTCACTGCCTTTGTACCCTCCGATGAGTTAACGAAGGAGGTCGACAACTACATTAACAATCACCCTGTGACACTTGCTCTACGCGAGAACCCGGCGTATACAGAGTCGCGACCACATTTGAAGATTCCGCCAGAATTGCGCGCACGTCACCTAACGGCCGGTATCCTTGCAACGCCTGGCGGAATTGTGGTGCCGCCTTATGTTTTCTGCGAGGAGGGTGGAAAGAGTCTGACCGCAATCTTTTACCTTGGCTCCGATGTCTCGGGTCATCCTGGCATTGTCCACGGGGGTCTCTTGGCCACGTTGCTGGATGAGTCCATGGCCCGGTGCTGCTTCCCCGCGTTGCCAAACAAGGTGGGTGTGACGGCCAATCTGAATATTGACTACCGACGCCCGGCGATGGCCAACACCTATACTGTCTTGAAGGCGAAGACGGTCAAGGTGGAGGGCCGGAAGGCTTGGGTTGAGGCGCACATCGAAACTCTTCCTGAGGATGGCAAAGAGCCAGTCGTACTGGTGGAAGCAAAGGCTCTGTTCATTGAACCCAAGCAAGCTGCGGTAAGTCCACTATCGGGGATATAGAATAATGTGCTGACATGTTTTCAGGCAATGGCGAGTCTGTACAAGATCACCAACTAATAGTATCCGAGGACAAGCAGATAGAAATTTGGTTTCGGACGATGTAGAGATTTATAAAGTATGTTTTTTTGGGCGTATAGATGGGAGCATTTTGCGATACTGTACATAGTTCAAGGCATTATGGGTTCTAGAATAGAGAACATACCGCATTATCAAGAACAGAATTATTCATTATTATGAACCGTAACTCGAACAATCAATTTACAATCGACGCATACTGAATTTAAGACGTTTGTGATCATCGTAGTTGTAAGTCCGTATCTCACATTGTGACGCCAAACATGGCCCACCGCCTCCACCAACGGACATTCCGATGACCGCCAGCTCCAAGCTCCATACAAGACCTCCAACGTCCGCCGAGCTTCTATTTGACTACCTCGCTCCCTTTCGCTTGGGTGTGACGGCCTGTTTATCGTTCTCAAAATTATACATCCTACTAGGCCGTCCTCTATCAGAGCTCGACACCATGTCCAAGTCGAACAAGTACCTTCTGGTCTCTCTCCCCACATCCATCACTCCCTCCCACCACCGCGATGACGCTCTTGAGGCTATTTCTGCCACAGTATCACCCGACAATGGCTCCGTAGCTCCCTTTCCCATCCCAGAATTCAAGATCGGTACACTCGACGCTCTGGTGCAGCAAGCCGATGAGCTGGCGAAACTCGAAGCCTCCTGCCAAGGTGTCGTCGCCAAGGTCGGAGATGCGTTGAAGAACGTCCTCGAGGGAGATGAAGGGCAGATTGATAAGATGAAGACTGTCAATGATAGTACGTCTCACTGCGCTGTGTTCCAGGAGAACCTGCTGCTGACTGAACCTAGAGCCCGTTGATCAGTATCTGAGGACTTTTTCGTGGAATAAAGTCAAGTATCGTGCTGATAAGCCGCTGGGGGAGTTGATTGATCTTCTACAGAAGGTACTGCGAGTGGATCTTATGAAAATCTAGCGACAGCTAATGGATGATAGGAAGCTTCTAGTATCGACAATGACATTCGGTCCAAGTACTCGCAATACAACCAGGTGAAGAATACGCTGGCGACTCTTCAACGCAAACAAACGTGAGGACACACGTCTTTTGCTTAAACATTCTGCTAATTGCATTGATCTGTAGAGGAAACCTCTCCACCAAGTCCCTCGCATCAGTTGTTGATCCCCGCACCCTTGTCCGCGATTCCGAATACATTGAAACGCACCTGGTCGCCGTTCCCGCGCAGCAAGTGAAGGAATTCCTCAAGACATATGAGACCGTGGCGCCCATGGTCGTGCCCCGATCCGCGACCCTCGTGGCCTCGGACGACGAGTTTACGCTATATGCCGTTACAACGTTCAAGAAGCACAGCCCGGAGTTTGTCCACCGGTGTCGTGAGAACAAGTGGATCCCGCGTGATTTCAAGTACGTAGAAGGTGGAAAGGAAGAAGAGCGAAAGGAGGTCGAGCGCGTGGGCGGGGATGAGCGCAAGCTCTGGGGGGAGACCCTTCGGCTTGGACGGACAGCGTGGAGTGAGGCCGTGATGGTTTGGGTCCATGTGCTTGTTCTGCGGGTGTTTGTTGAGACGGTGCTGCGGTATGGTCTGCCGCTGGATTTCGTCTGCGCGATCATCAGGGTATGTTGGTTTGCCCACGGTGAATGTCCGCTTTACTGACTTGTGGTAGACGCATACCTCGAAACATGCCGACAGGGCTAAACGGAATCTCGATGAGAAATACTCGTACCTCGCGGGAAATGCCTTTGGGCGAGACAAGAAAGGCCGGGTCAAGCGAGATGACCCTCACGAGATGGCGGCGGGCGGAGAAGGCGGAGGCGCCGAGTACACTGCGTATGTGTACTATGAGTTTGAATTCAATTAGAGCTCTTGGTCTTGTCTCCTCGTGTTATTTGTCTTCGTTGGTACTATATACCTCGTTGAGTAGCGTACATATACAGTTGTATCATTCGCATGTCTGGATTTTATGTACATCACTGTAAACGATCTATCTGCACTGGATACAACACAATCTACAATAAGCACAAGCAATCTACTCCTTCTTAGGAGGCAAATACCCCTGCTCATCCAAGTACGCAATAATCTGCGCAACCGCATCCCTCACCGGCAAATCATAGTTCTTGATATGCACCTCAGGCTTCTCCGGCGCCTCATACGGGGCACTAATCCCGGTGAACTCCTTAATAATCCCCTCCCTCGCCTTCTTATACAACCCCTTCGGATCCCGCTTCTCAGCCACCTCAACCGGCACATCAACGTACACCTCAACAAACGGCAACCCCGTCTCCTCACCAGGCGTAGGAACCTCGTGCAGCTTGCGCGCCGTCTCGCGGTCCGCCTTGTACGGCGAAATGAAACTCGTAATGGCGATGGCGGCGCTGTCGGCGAATAGCTTCGCGACTTCTGCGATCCGGCGGATGTTCTCGTTGCGGTCCTTTTCGCTGAAGCCTAGGTCTTTGTTGAGCCCGAAGCGGATGTTGTCGCCGTCGAGGCGGTAGGCGGCGACGCCGCGCTCGCGGAGGAGCTGGTGCTCCAGTTCCACGGCGATGGTCGATTTGCCGGATGCGGAGAGGCCCGTTAGCCAGATTGTGAGGCCGCGTTGGTTGCGCAGGGTGCTCCGTTCGCTGCGCGTGAGGGCGCTGGCGTGGTAGGTTATGTTTCTGGGTTTGTTAGTGGGCGGGTTGGAGGAGGGGGAGAGGGGGAGGGGTCGTACGTGGCCATTGTGATTGTGTTTTTGGGGGTCAGGATGAGAGGAGGTAATTGAAAGAGAGAGGAAGATGAAGGATTGAAGTATGCAGAAATTGGCCTGAGCAATGGGTATTAGAGGCTTTAGAGCGGGGCGCTGATCGCGGGGTGAATCCGGTGAGAATTTGTCGGAGGACGACGAATGATGCCATTTTTAAGGATTCTTATTGGATTTCTACACTGTCAATTGGTTTCATACTTTGATTCTGATGCGTCTTCTACCTATAACAATCTAGAAGATACTAACATTGTTCTCAATTGTGTTCTCTGCATATGCCCTGAATGTCTTGTCAATTCGAGATTATCCAGACCGATCATCGGAGCTTGCGTGGCTCGTCTTGAGTCAGCCATGGTGGATCAAGCATACGATGACAGTGCACGGCCGACAGCGATTTCTCCTCTCTATCAGTTTACTATTCTTAGATCTACACCGAACGAGTGCACACTTTGGGAGGAATGACCGGCCGATGCCTATCTATACTCTGGCCAGGCTGATCACCTTCTTGGCCGCATCCTCGAAACTGTCAAAGGCGTGCAGGGGAAGCCCGCTCTCAGCAATCTGTACCAGTCAGCTTTGCAAGCATACACAGTCAGCAATTAACTGACCATCTTCTGTCCGATCTCCTCGTTCGTCCCCCGCAGTCGAACTACCACGGGGACGTTCATTTCCAAGTCTTGAAAGGCCATGATGATTCCCTCGGCGATCATGTCACAACGAGTCAAACCGCCAAAGATATTTACAAAAATGGCCTTGACCCGTGGATCAGACCGAATGATCCGGAAGGACGATTTGACCGTTTCGGAAGTTGCTTTGCCCCCTGTGTCAAGGAAGTTGGCGCAGTGACCGCCATGGATGGACAGGGCATCAACGGTGTTCATTGCTAGGCCAGCGCCATTGACTATCTGGTCAGCTCTGACTGTACTCTATAGGGCGAGCAACTCACCTAGTGTCCCGATGCTTCCCTCCCCTTGTAACCTATAGCGCTCTTAGCACATTCTCACATAGACTGTTGCCTTCCAACGCAGAGACATACTTGACATAGACGATTCCGTCCTTTTCCGCTTCGACTTCTTCAGGGAACTCTTCTTCCTTGTTTCTGAGTCGGTGCACTTCTTCTTGACGTCCGGAGCTCCGGAACGCCGCATCGTCGAACCCGAAACGTGCACCTCGAACTTGCATCTCCCCGTCGCTGAAATTGGCCCGGACTTCCAGTAGGAAGGCTTCTTTCTCCTTGAAGATCCGCCAAAGAGCCTGTGTCAGCTCTGCCAACCTTCCGCGTGCCGTCTCTGGAAGTTGGAGGTGGGAGGCAACAGATTTGACAACTGGGCTGGTACTGCTGAGCTTTTGCGTTGTATAAGCGAACGGAATTCTAACGGAAGACGCTTGAGCAAGATTAGGTCTTGTAGAAGCAACTATACAGGGCGACAGTGCTGTTCTGTCCACTGTCATTGTGAGCAAGACATCTGAATCTGAAAGAGCGGCCTCGTTCACCGCGATAGATTTTCTCTTCAGCATGTCAAGAGCCTGAAATTCCTTGACATATAGAGATCGCTTTTGTATTGACCATGACGATACACGACTACTGCCACGCGGGAGACGCCGCATTGTATGTAGCCCTCTTTTTTGGCTGCCAGAACCGTTGCGCTGGGATTGTTCAGCCTCGCCACCAACTGGCCATCAAAGAAAACTTACCGTAGAGCTCGTCACGGTTCTATGAGCTAAAAGCGCCTTCATCCCCTGACCAAACTTTTCTGGGTGATCGACCATTGTCACTCCGGCACTCTCGAGAGCTTTGTGCTTAGCCACTGCATCTGGCTCTCCAGGAGCTATCCAAGCGCCGGCGTGACCCATGATCCGACCAGGAGGGGCCTCTCGACCGCCGACAAGAGCCATAATAGGCCTAAGTAGTGTCAGTCCACGTGTGCCGAAGGACGTGCTGACCGTACGTACTTTGGGTTGGCGGTCCTCTTGTTGTAGTCTCGAATCCACTCTGCTGCATCAATCTCCGCAGTTCCACCAATCTCCCCTACCAAGATGATACCTTCTGTATCAGGATCATCCTCGAAGACCTTCAACGCGTCGACGAAATTGGTTCCTGCCAGTACATCTCCGCCCATGCTGATACACAGGCTCTGTCCCAGACCAGCGCGCGTCGTCGATGCGACGGTCTCATAGCTTAGTGTTCCTGATTTAGCCACGATTCCAATCTTCCCAGGCGAGAAACACGGTAAAGGTTGGAATCCGATACGGCACTTGCCAATTGCAGAGATGATCCCGGGGCAGTTGGCGCCTACCAGTCGCGTTTTGGACTGGGTCTGCAGCATAGAGTGAACCTGCAAGATGTCAGCTGTCTGACTCAGTAAGTCAATGTTCCTATCTACTAACACGAAGCATATCGTGAATGGGGACATGCTCCGCTACGGCCACGACAAGCGGAATCTCTGCCTCAATCGCTTCCTCGATGGCCTTTGCCGTCTGGTTTCCGGGGACATAGATGGCTGATGCGTCGGGCTTGGCCCTTTCTTGAGCCTGCATCTATGAGCATGTGTCCATCGAGGATTGAAGCCAGGGCATTCGCACCGCTCGCACGGAAGGAAACACAGGAAGTCCTAGATGCTCACCCTCCACGCCGGGCTTTACGCCTCCTACAATCTTCGTACCCCATGCGAGAGACTCCTTGACATTCGCAGTAGCCTTTCATTGTCATTTGTCAATATGACACCATTGGCGCCTGGAGAGTCATAGTTTACACATACCTGCCGTCCTGCAAACGTTAGTTTTATACCACCAAATGGCACGCAATAGAGTCCGCACCTGTGAAACCCTGAAACAAGACTTTTGTATGCGCTCCTATCTTGAGATTCGGTAGGGTGTCGGCATAGCTGGACTTCCTTGATGATGTTGAGAATCGCGAGAGTCTCAGAATAGGAGTTCTCCGTGCCCGTAGAGGCAGGTGCTGTAGACCCGTCATCCTAGTGCAATGCAAAAGGTAATATAAACGACTCTCTCGCCTAGTATGCGAAGACACTAAAGCGCTGCCACAATGTACCCTCGCCTGCCAAGATTGAAGTAGAGATGAAGGATCCTCTAAGCGTCCAATCAGCAATTGACTTAGATTCTCCCCAAGGGCAGCAAATATCCAACCTACACTCAGTGATGGAACATCACTCATGAAAAGAGGCGGTTATGTAGCGTCTGACGGAGCATAAGACCTCGGGAAAGCCGCTCAAAGCCGCCGGTCTCGGAGAACCCCCGCCTGCCATTTTCGAGATGATCTGCATCTTCTGATTGGCCTTCTCGGAATAGGGAAATTAATCGTCTACTCGGGAAACCAGATAGCGAGGAGCGCCTCAGGTGCTCTGTCTTCGTCGTCCTTGAGAGCATTGGAATAGTGATATCCATTGATAAATGCCAAATAGAGAGTGTAGGGTAGATAGACAAGCAGTGAAAACGGACCAGATCCATTCCACTCAACACCAAGGTTCAATCTGATGTCATAATGCCATTGCCTCAGGCTCCCCAGCTGCTGTAGGCAAGACCGGAGCGACGAGACAATCGAACGATCTGTTGAACCTCAGTGACTTAAGTGAGACCTGTACTCGGATGAAAGGGCATAGAGGGCATCGGGATAACAGCAGTAAGTCAACAGTCGGACTGTGTGTACGATGAGGCAGTAGAAGAGCCAATCAACAGCTGCAACCCTAGATACTCGGCGGGGTTCAACTCCACGACTGACGCCATTCATTATTCCATTGTTCCGTCGGAGAGCGCAGTGCTATTAATATCTGCGTTCTGGATTCAGCGCGTTGAGTCTCGAAGGTCCATCGATTACCTACGTTCAATACAAGAGGTATATATATATTTTTTATAAATCAGCACCGGCTGGCATGGCCGCAAAGTCCAGCCAGAAATCCCAGGGTCGGTGTATATTCTCCATAGCCAAATACTCTCCCTTCTGAACGAGCGCATTCGCAGACTCTACGCCTTACCGTCAACAAACACCTCGAACCACACTAACCCACCAATGTCCCTCCCAGCAGCCAGCCCGGAGCTCGAACAATCCGTCCGCCAACTCTCCCTCCGCGACAATGCCTCCATCAAAGACATTCCCCGCCCAACCGTGAAAACCCCCTCCACCAAAAAGAAAGTCCCCGTCGTCGCAGACTCCTGGGAAGACGAAGCAGACTCGGACCCCTCCCTCGCCGAGATCGAGCAAAGCCGCTCCTCGTCCGCAGCTACACCCTCCCCCTCACCACTCTCGCCCTCCGTCAGCCTCGGCGCAGAGGGCCCGCTCGATCCGCCCCCAACGCCCATCTCGCCGCAGACGTCCCAGCCCTGGGTGTCGAGCGCGCCCTTGCCGGGGCGTGGGTTGAGCTCGTCCCCGCCGCGAGAGTCAGGGTCTAGGTCGCCGGCGAGGAGGCCGGAGAAGCAGACTGCTGTTGCGGGGAGGCTGATTGCGGGGGCGCTGGGGATCCGCGCGCCGAAGAGGACGGAGGAGCAGCGGGCGTATGATCGGGCGATAAAGGAGAAGGAGATTCGGCGGCGGAATCGGGAAAAGGAGGAAGAGGCGAAGAGGAAAGAGGAGGAGGAGAGGGCGAAGGCTGCTGTTTGGGATGAATGATATACTGGGCTATATTTGTTCATGCAGTGTCTGTCTCGTGGTTACTGTACAGATTTGCCCTCCATTATGGGTTTCTGTGTAGGTTTTGGTCTCGATCTCTCACGATGCTCCGGGGAGAACTCGCAACTATATACTCTACTAAGGTCTTGATTCCGACTACAAAGGCCAATGCCAGGATATTATATGGTGGGATTTCATGAAGGACATATGTGATTCATAACTCATTCGCGTCAGATGTCATGCAGTGTGAAGTGTTCAGGACGGCCTATCCACATTCTCTTAATTCTCTTAGCTTCCCACTTTTCAACGCATGTAGCAAATCTGTATTACCAAAGAAAAACCACAGATCTGAAATAAGAAACTCAGATCAAGCAAAGCTTGCCCGGGCCAACGAAAACACCTCTACTCCGGTTATCTCTCCAAATGCGAGAAACGAAAAGGTGAAAGACGAGGAATTTATTTGTATTGCAGTCTCCCGGAGAACCCTGTCTAACCGCCAATCTGCTCCTGGTGCACCTCCAGAGTATCGCCATCGGCCATTTCGAGCTGTATTGAAACCGGTCATTAGCCTACAGGTTCGAAGACGACAAGACAGGGAGGAAAGCTGCACGTACAGTGTCAGGTGTGTCCTCGGGACGCACGCGAGTACCGTCGAACAGAAAACGGACGGTTGATAGCTGCTTTCCCTGGCGCTCGCAGAAGGCGTCCATGAGCTTCTTCAGCTGTGTTGTGCGCTTGATCTTGAAGAAGACTTCGTTGTTGTTATCGGTGACCTTGATGTTGAGGTGCTCAACCGGGGCGGGGGCTTCGCTTGGTGTTCCGTTGTCGGCCATGCTGACGGGTAAGCAGAAGATAAACGCGGGAATGAGAAGACTGCTGTTGCTTGGGAATTCCTGAGATTGACATGACCTTGTCAGTGTTCGTGCCGAGGTGGGGAAGTCGCATAAAGGTGATGGATATCGATGCCAAAGAAGGCAATATAAACTCACCGGTAACTCTTGTAAGTGACTGTAGAGATCACGAAGCGCTAGGAATGAGCAGAGGGGAAAGGAAAAAGAACTGGATAAGTCAAAGAGATGTGAAGTTGTAGGAGTATCCGCGCTGAAGATGATGGAAGGCGACGGACCCCACCGCCAGTGAAAGAGCGGCGGAGAATCTATTTTGCGGCGCAGGTCCAGCATCAAGCAGGTTGGATAGAGGCCTGAGGTCAGGATAATATTGTAGGCCTTCTGGCACTGAAAAATTCCGGAGTACTTTAGATCTCTTCCATAGAGATTCTACCATTTACTTCTGTTCTGAAAGGTCATCATAGTATCCAATTCGAGACAGTCACTTGTGCTATTAGAATTCAACTATTGCGTCATGGTAAGAGGGTTCTGAGTGTGAATCAATTGAGGCTCAAAGTGAGCTAACAGCAATTGAACCGCAAGGGGAATTTGAAAGATGATCTCGAATACGATCCGCCGTGTCATCCAAGAGCCGTAGGTCAAGTACATCCTCATCTATCATATAGATATGCTGACCAACCCAGTGCGCGATTCAATGTACCCCTGCCCATGGCTCCAAACGGACAGATTCAAGGCTAACTCAAGTAGCTTGCCTAACCAAGAATTCATACAAAGAAGAGAGATGCCAGGCTCAGATCAATGCCCTGTACGAGTGCTGTAACGCTTTCTACCAAGAGAAAGGAGAGGATGCAAAAACTCCTAGTTGCCCTAAACCAAGCTTGCTGAAGCTGAGAATGAAGCAACAGGCTGAGGGAAAATAAACATCTTATATAGAGACGCTCTTCATGGGTGCACGCCGTCGAATGTCTACGTTAATAATAAGTTGATGCTGTCAAGAGCAATGGTGGTGACCTTTTCCAAAGTATGTGACAGATTCCTTTGCAGTCTCAGCTCCCACAATGAGAGAGCTAGACTAGTTGAGGAACTGCCAGATTGCTCTAAGACAATCTTGAGCACGCAGAGAGGCCGTATGACCTGAACGAAGATAGAGAAGCTGCTCGTTCCGAGACTCTAATGATTGCCTATAGACATTTGATGAAAGAAAAGAAGAAGAAGAGAAAGAAACAGATCGTGGGAACTGAAATTTTATGCGTGTCTGCGTATCTGCGCTAGTACATATCAGGCTTAGTTACCAAAACAACGCCTAGCCAACGGGGAACCCAAACTTTCGCTGGGCAAAAGAGGTGGAAGCCCTGTCCCAACACTGCTTGAAGCTCGCTATTATTATCGTTAACACTTATTCTTCTCTTTACAGAACGCATTCCCCAAGTGGAGGCTCTAGAACCACTCTCGACACCGGAGAGATTGATATCATCTAAGCACGGCGTTCTGCGTGCGTCTACTTCATGGCTCCTTTGTCCGCGGCAGTGCGCTCTGAAGCTACCACTGTTGGCTTTAGATCGGTCAATGTTCGTTCTCTCGTTGGGTTGCGCAGGCTGGCCATATTATTATACTAACTGCTGTATTGCGTGCAGTCACACCGTAATACCTTTAACGATCCTGAAATCATTGAAATCGATGACGATGACGACGAACCCATGGAGGATGACGATGGAGAAGATGAAGAGGAAGAAGGCACCAATGACGGAGATGAATACGAGGATGATAGCGTGGAAAACGACGATGAAGAGGACGTGTTCGACGAAGAGTCCGCTGAAGATATGAATGGCAGCGAATCGCCGTTAGATCTCGTCCCTGCGCCGAATGGCCAAGGTATATTTTCTAGGTATCTGGAAACTGGTAAGAAGTGCTGACTCGATCTGGTGCAGGTGGTTCAGACGTGTTTACACCCGGTTTATTCACATCGGCTGGCGCACAACAAGCGTTACATCCCCTTCGCCGCACAGCGGACCGTGTGACGCGCCAGATCGAAGCCTTTGCGGAGAGGTTGGATCGCTTCAAGCAGAAAGGTCGCACCGACGATTTTGGCAATTACCAAGCCGCGTATCAATTGGTGAAAAGCTACCAGGTTCTCGCGCAAGATGCGATCCAGGATATCTCGAAGCAGAACACCCTGAAACGCGCTAAAATGGGCTGGAGCACCAGTCGAACCAACGGCACCGCATCCCATGATTCTAAGACGGAGGAGGAGCTGCAACGGTTACAGCTCGAGGCAAATACTTGGCAGCTTCTTCTCAACCTCATCAGCATTGACGATCCCCCCAGCAGAGCCAGCTGCAAAAAGGCGCAAGAGACGGTCTTCCAGAAGCTCCATCGGTATTCGTCTGATCGCGAAGTCTGGGAAAGCTTTCTCAGCGCGGATCACTACGCGCTCGAATGCGTCATCATCATGAAGTGGCTGGAGCACACGGCAACGACTACGCCTCAGGACATCGACTCGCTGATCTCGGAGCTGGAATCGCAGGCGGAGCGAGGACAGGGACACTGGACACATGGCTGGCTCTACACGAAGGAGACCATCAAGGGACAGAAGAGACTTCGTGCTTGGCCTCAGCCTCTCGAACCCAAGGACCCGGGCATTACAGCGTCTCTGTTGACTTCTGACGTATCGGAGCCATTGATTACGCAGTTGGATCCGGACGCGGTGACTCGGCAGAAGCAGCACCTTCAGAAGCAGGATCAATTCTACGAGCGCGCCACTTGGATGACCTGCTGGAAGATGTTGAGACGGGGAGAGAATTGGACCAAGATCCGGGATTGGGCCGAGGAACGACTGGAAAACTGGAAAGCTGTCAGTCTATGTGGCTCCAGTGTTGATCCCGAGTCCGGCGGTGAGCGGACACCTGTTGACGATGGAATGACACGCATGATGAACTTTCGCTCCCAGGAGTCCTGGCGAGCGGCTTGCTCTGCTTTGGCGCGGAACCCCAACATCGAGGACTTTGAACGGGCGGTCTATGCGTTGCTCTGTGGGGAGACCGAGGCCGCTTTCAAGGTCTGTCAGAGCTGGGATGACTACCTCTACGTCCACTTCAACAGTGTTGTCCTGTCACGCTATCAGGGGTTCTGCAAACAGTTCCGGCGCAAGCTGAGCCACTCACCTACTGCGCCGGTTGCCTTCGTTCCCGAGCCTGTTGGATACAGTGATTTCAACAAGTTTGTGCAGTATACGAAGGGCAACGAACGCATTGGCGTGGAGGCGCGCAACCCCTACCGCACCATTCAGGCTGCGATCCTAGGCAAAGGATACGACACATTCTTCTACTCGCTAGCCAAAGCGGTCTCGCAAGTGGCGAAGACGGCCTCTGAAGATTCATTTGTGCCGGATCTGTCCCCAACCCATGTGGACGACTCGCTGCTCATCGCCGCCGAGGACGAGGATGCACTACGGATCGCGACGCATCTCTACATCATTGCCAGCTCTATTGGCTACGTCCGTTCTGACACGCAATTCTTTGAGACGGCATCTGTGAACGTGATCGGTTACATCGCAAATCTCGAGGATGCTGGCATCTACGAGGCGATACCACTCTATGCGTCTTTGTTGCCTGCTCACCAGACTCACTCCGTGCTCGGCCGGGTGCTGATCGAGATCCTTGACCCGAGAGAGCGGAAGCAACAAGTTCGATTGACCGAGAAGTACGATATTAATATCGAGGCTGTCTTGGAAGACCAGTGGAATTGGATTAGTAGCGCTGTGTCTGCAGTTGAGCACACGAGGACAATGAAGCGTTATGCCAAAGTTGTCCGCAGAGACGACGGAACGCGCGAGTTGGTACCAGTGAAGACAGACTTTATCGGAACCGAGATCTCTCGCTCAGACGAGCGGTTGATTCGCAGTCTCGAATGGCTCCGGTACGTCGATGGACAATGGGGCAGAATATGCCACTTTGGCGCTTTTCTGTATAGGAAATTCTTCTGTGAGTCACCTTTTCCCTGCTGACTAGGGCAACAATGCTGATGTCTCCGGAGTGACCGGCAAACTTGCTGCGGCACGAGAGTTGAGCCGACGGATGAGGCTATCGGACATATCGCGCGAATCGTTTGGTTTCGACGTGGCGGATTTCGGCTATGGTATTCCAAACGGGAGCGGCCGTGCGACTCCAGAGCCTAGTAGCCCAACGAAGTCGAGACTGCTGGGGTCTGCCCACAAGCGGAGTCGGTCTATCCCCAACGGCGTGCCCTCGGATGAGCAAACGAATATTCTTGTGATGCAGTCGCAGACGATGCGAGACTTGGAAGAGCTAACGCTGGGGTTTGACTGGTTGGAGCGATTCGGCCTGTGCTGGAAGAAAATTGACAAGTGCGTATTGGACTGTGTCTTGAAGCGGGACGATCTGCTGACTGATGTGCCATTAGGAGCAAACGTAGACGGGACTCTGGCGCAATCAAGGATCTTCGGGATGAGTTGCAATATGCTCTAGACGAGATTAGCGTGCATGTGGATGCGGTGTTGGATGAATGGCTGACTGCACCCGCAGACGGTAAGTTTTGTCTCGCTAGGTATGGGACCTTGCTAATGAATTCTGGGTGTAGAAGCGGAAGAGGCAGAGCTAGAAGAAATCCGGGTCACCTACATCCCGGAGCTATTCCTGGACTATCACAATGCGCTGTATTTCTCCGCCCATGTACTCAGCAGCGAGATTCTGGTGCAGTGCATGAACCTGGCGATGCAGGTATCCGAGAACGAATACCTGACGCGCAGTTTTGTGTCGTCGCGCCGCATGGCGGAGCTCGTTGACGCGTTGGCGCTGTCAAGTAAGGCGATGGTTCAAACTCGGGCCAAACCTGGCAAGAAACTACTGGGAGGCGAGTCGCTGGGCATCTGGACGGTAGAGGTGCCCGAGGATGAGGATCATGAGTTCCTTCGTCAGGCAAAATGAGTGAATACCCTGACTCCAAGTGTATGTATTATAGGTAGGATTTGCAGATTTGCTTCCATGGTGGAAGGCCAATCGGTAGAAGAATTGCATTCGGGCTGGCCTTAGCATTTGCGGCGCTTTAACATACACACACAGATGAATCACATCACATTGCAAATTCTTACAAGTTCTCAAAAACTCATTTTCCGCGACGTACGCTGACGTACGCTAAGGTACGTTCTCAATCATACGGCGCCATCAACTTATTTCCCATGATCCTAGCCGGAAACTCCTCCTCGCCCAGCGTGGTAGAATGCGCCCACGGCTTCAGCCCGTTCTCCTTGCGAATGACCCCCGCAAAGCAACTACTCCACTGCTTCCGGGGAAAATTCGCGCAGACATCCTCGATAGTCTGCCGATTAACCAGGTGCTCGTTATCGCCGGTATTATCTATCCTCATCAACAAAACCTACCACGGGGACAGAGGTAGAGGCTACATACCCAGCAACGTCGCCAACTGCAACAACTGCCCCATGGCCGTGATCATCCCCTTCTCACGCACATCCTGGTGCCGGATGATCGCCTCGGCGATACTCTCCGCCTGCTCGCGCGGCGCAACAGTCCCGACCCCGCCTCCATCCCCCGACTGGCCAGCCGGATGCTCCACGCTCGACTGCAAGACCTCAAGCGCCAGAAACCCGCCGTAGAACTCAAAGCTCAGCCGCGTCTTGCGGAGGTTCTTCTCAGTCGTCCCGAGGTCGTGGAGCAGGCAGGCGAGGAAGTAGGTCTCGTCTGTGAAGTTCCAGCTGGGGAAGGCGTGGCGTTTGATGGCGAGGCCGTAGTGGTAGACGCGGAGGGAGTGGTGGTAGGTTTCGTCGGAGAGGTTGGCGCGGGCGTAGTCGTCTATGCGTTTTGCGAGCGGGGTGGAGGGGATGGGGGTTTGGGTTGTTGGGATGAAGGGGGGGTTTGGGGGGGTGTTGCCGTTGAAGAGGGTGGTGCAGGAGGAGGGGACGGCGGTTAGGCCGTATGTTGTTACGGGGTCGAGGACAGTGGTCATTATATCAATCTGAATAGTATTCGAATTGGTGGTGGTAAGGTATGTGTGGTGATGGTGGTGCTATGGTGGTGGTTGCTAGATACATGGAGGGATGGAGATGGAAGCGGTACTCGCATGAATGATCTCATTGACATCATCTACTGCTTGTCCGTGTAAACAGCTACCTCATCTACACAAGTTGTTGAGCATTCGGAGTTGAGCTCTACACTGTCTTGTCTGCAGTGTAGTCAGGGTGAACCCTTCTAGAACACAGTTGTTCTTCCAGATCTTCGGCTAAACCAAGCTACATTAGTGTCCGCTCTAATTCGACTGATCATACCTCTCGTAAAGTCATGTCTGTCGAAGAATGAGGCCTTCCAATATCATAGCCTATGTCATGATGACATGGAGTCATACATTGGTAGCAATAGCTATCATTTATGGAACCGGAAAGTAAATACCCAAGTACGCCAAGTAGCGATAGAGAGGTTACTAGGATAGACTATCGAATTGGCGCCAATACCTCTCTACAATAACCGATTATTCATGCTGGCAAAGGGTGATAGGGTAAAGCCCGGGACTCTTGGATATTGCCTATCAACCTATCCCCGTATGTTACAAACGGAGACAGACGTGGGTGACCTATGGGTCTGAAACTGCACAGCCCTCTTGCCAAGCCAATCAATCATTTCCAGACAAGGAGATACGTGGAACCTGGGTGATGAGCAGCAATCTTCTGGTCTTGCAAGTGATGTCCCGATACGGGTACGGAGTAGAAGAATAATGACCATAGTATGAAGGTTTCATGAAGTCTGAGACTGTGGAGTACACCTGTAGGTAGAATCAGATAATAATTTGCTCGAGTCATCCTGAAGAACTGGAAACAAATAATAGACTTTCGGCTGCGTCAGTGGTTATTCTTCCTCGCTAGCACCGGATGAGATTCTGTTCACGTAGTGGTACAACGGGATTTTGATCAGCAAATGATAAGGGCGCACTGAACTGACGCAGAAGGCGTTTGGTACGAGGTATCAGTATACAATTGATGTCGTGGCAGTGGTCTTACGTTGCATTAATCCTCAAGTATGGTGTTTGACTCAGGAGGCATAGATCAAACGACTACCTTAGTACCTGACCCCTATCCACTTGTACCTGACAAGAAAACAGTCAAGAGACTCAAGACAATTCAGTGAGTTCCTTCTCGCTATGGAACTTGCCTGGGTCTGAAAAGAAGAAACCAAGAAATATGAAAGTCATGGCTGACGAAACTATTGATAAGGGAGAAAAGGAGGTGACATCGATTGGGGCTGTGCAATGCAATGCCAAGTCAAAGCTCCAATTCCCGACACCATACGGAGTGAATCAAGGAGACAGGTGGCAAGATAAATGATGATTAAACCAGATTTTGATACTCATACTCATCCGGTACTCAATCATCGCTCTCCCTTTACCATGTTATATGTCCCTAATGTAGGATAGTATGGACAGAGATAGCTTCCCCAATGAGGAAAGTCAGCATCAGTTCTGCAAGCAGTTATGGTTTAAATTTCAAGCAGCTTAGTTTTTCTGACGATACCGCCGGTCTCGATCGTGGAGTGGGTCCACCTGGGGGTCCGGTGGCTGTAGAATCCCTGTCTCATAGGCTTTCATTGGTGGACAGTGTGGGATCTACGGAACACACTTAAATGGCGTAATACATTACATTGTTAAATTACCTACCCCAGTATGCTCCCGACCTCTCATAGCATTCAGTTCTCCAAAGGTAGTGCGTTCAAGTTTCTCCTACCTCCTGTTGTCCATTCCAGTGAGCTGTCGGCCCTGATTCTGTAGCCTCACTGATGTCTCAGCATCCTTAGATGCTTCATCTGAGGTCTCCATTCATGATCTGAGTAGTACGAACCGCAGCAGTCAGAGACGCTTAGTCTTGCGCTGACAACAACAAGGAGCAGCTCCTCTCGCGCTCTTCTTCGCGACGACTTCGCTGTATCTTCAGCTCCTCAACGACATTGCGTTGCGAAGAATTCTCGGCCGTTAATCTCGAACTGTGAGCAGCAATCAACTGATGTGGAAGGTCGCCGGTGTTTCTCCAGCCTCCAAGCGTGTCTCTATCCTCCCGCCAGCAGGAGATTCGTCCGCCTCAATCTGCGTCCACTCATGAGCATCCTCCCTGATTGCATGCTCCTTATATATGTCTGAGCTTGACGGGCTGTCTTAAAACCTGGAATGTTGGCCTGCCCCTTGGCACAATTCCCTTATATGTTTGAACGTGACTGCTTGATTCGCTCCTTCCGGGGCATTCCTAACCCAGTCTATCCCTTCCAAACCACACCTTTACCCCAACTCGCTTGAAATCCGCTCTACGAGCTCCAAATCCCGAGCGACCATGTCATCGAATCCGAATCAAGACGCGAAGTCCCCGCTTCGACGAGAACGAGCCCCCACCATCACAATAGATACGTCCGCTGTGACGTCGACCCCGGATCCGTCACAACCTACTCTACACGTCTCGACCGAGCCTGTTGAGGCGAGCGATACTAGGGCTCTGTTGAATAACGGCACTCCATCGCCGACAGATTTTCGCTCATCGGCCTCGATCCGCTCATCAGCTTCCTCGGAGGGCCGGGACCATGAGAGTAGGCCGACGTCGCCACACAACGTATCGTCTCCCACGTCGAAACTGACCGAGTCGATGTCTAACAATTTTCTTTCGGTTCCTGGCACGAGGTCTCGTGGAAATTCACTTGAATCCGAAGACTCGAGCCAGACTTCCAGCAGCTATGGGGGAGAAACGTATGTTGCCCCACAAGGAGCCCGTCCGGAAAATGGGAATAAGAACGGCGACAACAAGCAGAACGGCAATAACGACAAAATCCTCAGTGATGAGGAGGCTCTCAAGCCCGACCCTGGTCGCGAGGCCGAATTCCAAGTGCAGGATAACAGATTCGCCTTTTCTCCTGGTCAGCTGAATAAACTTCTGAATCCCAAGAGCCTCGGCGCGTTTCACGCGCTTGGTGGATTGCAAGGACTGGAAAAGGGATTACGCACCAACCTGCGCAGCGGCCTGAGTCTGGATGAGACTACCCTGGAAGGGACTGTGAGCTTCGAAGAGGTCGCATCCAAGGGCGCTCAAAACGCCGTTCCCAAGTTTGATCCTGACCCCCCGAATCAAGGGCCACCAGCCAGATCTAACACAGCTCCTGCGAAGCAACAAGACAACGCGTTTTCGGACCGCAAGAGAGTATACGGCATCAATAAACTTCCTGAGAAAAAGGCTAAGAGTATTTTGGAGCTTGCGTGGATTGCATACAACGACAAGGTCTTGATCCTGCTGACTGTTGCCGCTGTTATTTCGCTTGCTCTGGGTATTTACCAGTCAATCACAGCCACAGATGGCGAAGCTCGGGTCCAATGGGTTGAAGGTGTTGCCATTATTGTCGCTATCGTGATCGTGGTAGTCGTTGGTGCTGCCAATGATTGGCAAAAAGAGCGCCAATTTGTGAAGTTGAATAAGAAGAAGGAGGACAGACACGTCAAGGTCATCCGTTCCGGCAAGACGGTGGAGATTTCGATCCATGATGTGCTTGTAGGCGATGTGATGCATCTCGAACCGGGAGACCTCGTCCCAGTCGACGGTGTCTTCATCACTGGTCACAATGTCAAGTGCGACGAATCCTCCGCCACGGGCGAGTCCGATATTCTGCGCAAGACGCCCGGCAGCGACGCTTACCAAGCTATTGAACGCCATGAAAACCTCAAGAAGATCGATCCGTTCATTCTTTCTGGTGCCAAGGTGTCCGAAGGTGTGGGAACTTTCCTGGTCACTGCTGTCGGTGTCAACTCAACGTATGGTAAGACATTGATGTCCCTGCAAGACGAGGGCCAGACGACACCGCTGCAGTCGAAATTGAACGTGCTTGCGGAGTATATCGCCAAACTCGGTCTGGCAGCCGGTCTGCTACTGTTCGTCGTGCTGTTCATCAAGTTCTTAGCACAATTGAAGGATATGGATGGTGCCGACGCCAAAGGTCAGGCCTTCCTCCAGATTTTCATCGTTGCAGTCACTATCATCGTCGTTGCTGTTCCCGAAGGATTGCCTCTCGCTGTCACACTTGCGCTCGCCTTTGCTACGACACGAATGTTGAAGGACAATAACTTGGTGCGTTTGTTGAGGGCTTGCGAAACCATGGGCAATGCGACTACCATTTGCTCGGACAAGACCGGTACGCTCACGGAAAACAAAATGACTGCCGTTGCCGCTACACTGGGAACTACCACGAAGTTTGGAGACAAGTCCGCTGGAGTGTCTTCCAGCCAGACCAATGGGGATCATAATGCCTCCAACTCATCGGGCATTATGTCGCCGTCTGAGTTTGCATCGAGCCTCGCGGCGCCGGTGAAGGCGCTTCTGCTGGATTCGATCGTGCTTAATTCCACTGCATTTGAAGGAGAGCAAGATGGAACAATGACATTTATTGGATCCAAGACCGAGACGGCCCTCCTCAGTTTCGCGCGGACTTACTTGGGTATGGGCTCGATTAGCGAGGCGCGATCGAATGCAGAAATCGTTCAGATGGTTCCGTTCGATTCAGGTCGTAAATGCATGGCCGTGGTCATCAAGCTTGAGAGTGGGAAGTACCGAATGCTGGTCAAAGGCGCGTCCGAAATCTTACTTTCGAAATGTACACGCATCATTCGTGATCCTAGCAAAGAGGTTTCTGA
Organism: Scortechinia acanthostroma; assembly: GCA_011319215.2. Classification (NCBI taxonomy): domain Eukaryota; kingdom Fungi; phylum Ascomycota; class Sordariomycetes; order Coronophorales; family Scortechiniaceae; genus Scortechinia; species Scortechinia acanthostroma. The sequence goes on from JAABUG020000002.1 coordinate 403,978, forward strand.
TACGACTCTCTCGGGACAAGACCGGTCCACCCTGGAGAACGTCATCACCCACTACGCTACCCAGTCGCTCCGGACCATTGGCCTGGTGTATCGTGATTTTGACCAGTGGCCCCCTCGTGGAGCGCCTACCTCGGAGGAGGACCGTTCGCTGGCCCAGTTCGACCCCTTGTTCAAGGACATGGTCCTCTTTGGAATTTTTGGTATTCAGGACCCTCTACGACCTGGAGTTACAGACTCCGTCCATCAATGTCAAAAGGCAGGCGTATTTGTGAGGATGGTGACCGGTGATAACATTGTGACTGCCAAAGCTATTGCTCAAGAATGCGGCATTTTCACACCCGGAGGTATTGCTATCGAAGGACCAAAGTTCCGCCAGTTGAGCAATCGTCAGATGCGTCAAATCATTCCCCGGCTGCAGGTTCTGGCAAGATCGAGCCCCGACGATAAGAAGATTCTGGTGACTCAACTCAAGAAGCTCGGGGAGACGGTTGCTGTCACTGGTGATGGAACAAACGACGCTCAGGCGCTGAAGACCGCTGACGTTGGGTTTTCCATGGGCATCACTGGTACTGAAGTCGCAAAGGAGGCATCAGACATTATCCTGATGGATGACAATTTTGCGTCGATCGTCAAGGCTATGGCTTGGGGTAGGACTGTCAACGATGCAGTCAAGAAGTTTTTGCAGGTAACTTTGGCAACTTGGCGGTTCGTACTGTTCTCAGGCTAACGTACTATCGTTCAGTTCCAAATCACAGTCAACATTACTGCAGTCTTGCTCACGTTCATCTCGGCTGTGGCTAGTGGTAACGAAGAGTCAGTTCTGACGGCTGTTCAGCTGCTATGGGTCAACCTTATCATGGATACTTTTGCAGCCCTTGCTCTCGGTATGTCTTGGTGCTGAACTCGATGGTCTTATACATAGCTAACCGTTTGTAACAGCAACGGATCCTCCGACTCCTCACATCCTCGACCGCAGACCTGAACCTAGATCTGCACCCCTCATCAACCTGACGATGTGGAAAATGATAATAGGACAGAGCATCTATCAGCTGGTCGTCACCCTTGTTCTGAACTTTGCTGGAAAATCGATATTTAAGCTTCATTCATACGAGGACATGGAACGGCTTAAGACGACAGTCTTCAACACTTTCGTCTGGATGCAAATCTTCAATCAATGGAAGTGAGTGAACGCCTGGCTCCTTGTGTGCGATGACGGGAATGGACAATTATTGACCCATTCATAGCTCTCGTCGAATTGACAACGGTCTGAACATTTTCGATGGCATTTTCCGCAATCGTTGGTTTATTGGTATTCAATTCATCATCATTGGAGGCCAAGTCTTGATCGTCTTCGTTGGCGGGCAGGCTTTCTCGGTCAAACCTCTGTTGGGTTACCAATGGGGCGTCTCTCTAGTACTCGGGGTGATTTCGCTGCCTATCGGCGTTATTATTCGATTGATCCCAGACGAGTTCGTTTCCAGACTCATCCCCAGGTTCTGGACCCGCAAGAAGGGCCCGGAGCTTGTGGTTTCGGATGAGGATCGACGCTTCGAATGGAATCCTGCTCTGGAAGAGATCAGAGACCAGCTGACTTTCCTCCACACTGTCCGCGGTGGCCGGCTGAGGAACTTGAAGCAGAAGCTACAGCATCCCCAACAACTCCTTCCTAGATCGCGCAGTGGATCACGGTCGAGAGATGATTCTATTCCCTCGACCCCTGTTGGTGAGAACGGTGGTACCTCACCCCAGCCTGCGACACCCGAGTCACGCTCACGAAAGCGTACCCGATCTCGCTCTAACTCTGCTTTCGGACCTGCTGCCGCCATGGCCGGTGTGGTTGCTGGCAGTATTGCAGGGTGGTCTCCGATTGAAAGAGCACCAGGCGAAAACGACTCGGCCGGCTTCAATTCAAGCAGCCCTCACGGGGGACTGGATAACCAAGAGGGTATTGAAATCCACCCAGACACCGCACCCGACGAGCGTCTTGTCGAAGATTATCTATCTACTTCCAAGACTCCTCCGAGTCAGAATCCCGACCTGATCCCGTACTTTGAACACGCTCCTCCTGCCCGTGCAACCTCCAGCCGTAGCAGGCGGTCTACATCAGGACGTTCCCGATCTAGCCAAAGCCAGTCGCAAGAACAAAGCTAGATGATATCCTCCTTAGTCATCTTCTATCATACGCATTTCATTTTCCTGGTCGACCAAATACGATGTACTCATAGACTTTTTTGGCGCGTTGCTTGAAGCGCTTGCTCATTGTTTCCTCTTCTCAATTCTCGGCTTTCACAGTATTCCATGTCTCATATTACTGAAGTTCGCTTTTAAACTTTGCACTGTGGTATTAATATCCCTTTTTTCGCTTGCCGATGTTGCGTGTTCTTACACTCGGGGCGTCTCAGGGATCCTGAAAATTCCGCTTAGTTGCTGCTTATCAGATCTCTCTGATAGACCAGTCGTTCTCGCATGGGGGTTGGGCCTGGCGCAAGGCGGTGCGGTCACTTTGTTTAACTGTTTGTTCTATAGCATTGCCACTACTACTTCCTCCTGGCTTTGCCACTTACAGATACCAATGAAATTGCTCTTTTGTTGTTTAGAACCTTTAATCAAATGTCATCAGTAGCTTCGCTACTAGTAGACAAAAAGGCCCGCAAGAAAGGGGTCTGCAAGAAACTAGAATGGAAATGGATGACTGAGAGCTGCGCCCGAGTATGAACTACACAATATCTAGCAGCAGTAGCAGGTCCTCCGTGCGTCCTTGCGCACTGCGTTGTAATCTGTACTTGTGATCCAGGAAAGGGGGAGGAATGTGGCTATCTAGTATCTACATAATCAGGGTACCTGGGGTAACATAACATGGACAATATCAGTGCGCGAATCAAGAATTCTGCCGAGGGTGTGTCCTAACCTCCCTGGTTTGTCCATAGCGAGTCCGTCTGTTCTTTTCCCAGGATGACAGACTGGATGTACTGTCTACTTTGTATCATTGTTGAAACTCGGAATCGATTCATGTGATATTGTGCAGGCTATCGTTTCTATTTGAACATACTTATATGGAGGTGTATGGAGGGAGTCCCATTCTCATCCTCAGCCCACGTAACCAGGGAAAGTGGTCCGAGGCAGAGGCAAGTATCATGAGCATGCAATGCAGGTCCTGTGCAGTCTGCGGTGCTGTGCACGGTGCACTTTTGGGGAACGAGGCTACCAACCTCTCCTAGGCGTCCTCCTTGCGTTGCTAGTGCATACCATGCCGGCGAATCTGCAGAGCTTAATACTTAATACGTCCGACGGTATGTGAGATGCATGGTAGCGTGACGATATGCGCGAAACGGAGTCCCTTTGCTGGATCTTTTTCAAAGGGTATTGGCTCCAATGGTTTAATAATAACTCAAAAGAATCCCAACGGGGCTGTTGCCTGTTGAGAACCTGAGATCAAGGCCAGGGTTGATTGCAGGGAGCCGACGCCCCTGTTTCTGTTTCAGGGTAGTTGATAGTTGATACTACCTTAGGATCCTAGTGGCTTGGATTGCTTTGTGAATGCTGATGATGGAGACCAGGGCACTGGACCTACTGCATGGATCTCGTCATGCGAGCTTGTGCCATGGTGGGCGGCAGTCTGCAGCAGATGCGTAGTCTTCCGGTGCGGTATCCGTGATGCTGTGGAATGTCCTGTCGCCAGTGGTAGTGCAGGTATTACGTACCTTGAAAAGTCGAAATCGCTTGGTCCATACAAAGTGATGTCAGTTCAATGTCGCCGAGCAGTTAGATCGCTTTTATCTCTCCTCGAAAGTCTCTGCCTTTGCCTCTTCTCCTTCATCATCGTCCTTTTCTTCCTACCTATACTTCAGCCTTTCCGATTACCAGAAAGGATCACGTTGTTGGTTTGCAGATTTGGTCATATCCTGTCATTCTGTGATGGTAAGACCGATGCTAATTTGCTAACTGCGCCAGCAAGATAGAGAGGGAAATCGTACCCTTGGTAGGAAAGACGAGGAAAGACGATTTGAGCTCTTCTGCCTTTGAAGTGGACAGTGCCGTTCTCATATGAGCCAACATGGTGTCTGAATTTGAGAAGCCCCGCGAGTCCCCTTCGTTGCACAGCGTTACACAAGTAGAGCTGGCGGACTGCGGCTCCTCGAGCACCGTCTGCCAGTCACGGTATCAACGGTTGACCAGGAGCATCAAGAATTTGGAAACCCGCGGAATCGAGCCTGTTCCGCCAGAGGATCGTCAGAAGCCCACCAGGTCAGACTCATTTCACATGCTGCTGATATGGTTCAGCATGGGAATGGCAGTAAATCACATGGTTGTCGGTTCAATAGGAACACTGGTCATGAACCTGAACTTCACGGACGCTGCCCTCTGTGCCATTTTTGGAAATCTGATTGGGGGTTTGGCGGTTGGTTATATGAGTACCTGGGGTCCTAGGAGTGGGAATCGCACACTTGTATGGTCTCTTTCCGAGCAGTTCGTTTTCTTTGAATCCTATCCGGATTATAACATCCAGCTTGCTTGACTTGACATGGACCGGGCTCACGAGTTGATTTTATAGGTCGTGACCCGATATTTCATGGGTTACTACCCCAACAAAGTCTGCTGTTCGCTGAACGTATTGACCAATCTCGGATATGGAATGATCAATGCCATGGTAGGAGGTCAGATTCTGTCTAAGCTCTCTGGAGGATCTGTATCCGTCATTGTTGGAATTATCATTGTCGCCCTCGGGAGTGGAATCATGGCGACGTTTGGTATGCGCATATTCCATATATACGAGAGGTATTTTCCTTGCGCACAGTGCTAAACCGAAATAACAAAGTGAGAGGCTGACTTGGGAGCATAGATTCGCTTGGTTCCCTCAACTGCTCACATTCTGCATCTTGGCGGGGTCAGCAATACCACAGTTTGACCTTCATACAAAGTCCCTCGGGTCGTCCGACGAGATAAACGCAAAGCGCCTAGGATTTTTCTCACTCTGCATGTCCACAGCTCTCTCGTGGGCGCCCTCCGCTGCAGACTATTATGTGTATTACCCATCCACGATCAGGCCGTGGAAGACATGGTCGGTGACCACCATTGGAGGGTGTGGAGCGATGATGACCAGTCTTCTGCTGGGAGTTGGCCTGGGAACCGGCGTTGCAAACAGTGTCAAGTGGCAGGCACTCTACGACGGAACTCCGGGAAGCTTGTTGATGGCTGGCTATGACAGGCTTGGAGTGTTTGGCAAAATTTGCGCGTTCATTAATGTTCTGACGGTGATTTCCAATAATGCACCAGGGTCATATTCGATGGCAATGAACTTTCAAATGCTCGGAGAGGTCTGGTCGAAAGTTCCGCGTCCTATCTTCACCATCGGAAGTACCATCATTTATACAGCATGTGCAATCGGAGGAAGGAATTTCCTGTATCAGATCTTCAAGAATTTCCTTCCTTTGATTGGATACTGGATCATCATCTGGTTCACCATCGCCGTCGAGGAAGATGTGCTCTTCAACCGGTGTCGAGGATACGACTGGACTATATGGAATGACTGGCGGAAACTCCCAGTGGGTGTTGCTGCCGGGGTTTCCTTCCTTATCGGATGGGCAGGAGCCATTGTGGGTATGGTATGTGAAATGTTCCATTTCTGTTCTCTCAAACACGCCTGCAACAGGCCATATTTGCTGACAGCTTGGCGCAAACAGGACCAAGTTTACTACACTGGGCCAGTTGCGAATGCGATCACGGGAGGTTGTGATCTTGGAATCTGGCTCGGCCTGGGGTTCACGGCCATATCTTTCCCTGCGCTGAGACTATTGGAGCTTCAGATGCTTGGCCGTTGATACTGTAGACAACCCGGCCTTCGCAAGTCAACCGCATAGACGTCGAACGTTGTAGCTATCAAGATTGGGTCCGACGCGGAAAAGGTGGTCCGTTCATAATCAGTCACATCCTAGCTGTACAAACGTGTTAGTCCATGTTCGCTGGTAGCATAGAAGTCGTCTCAAAAGATGTTAGATGGATGAACAAGAAATACCTTGTAAAAGTCGAGATTGGGCATTTTAACATTGTATTTTCGTTGGGCTTCAAAGCTACCGAGGTTCGGGATGCCGCAGCATTACACCGCAGAAGACGTTCCTATGAGTCTAAACCGAGCACAAAGCATATATCATGCCGCATCCTTTATATCTATGATTCAAGGGATAAAACAGTGGAGGATCGCGGTGAAGTGGGGGATGAGCTAAAGCAGAGCTTCATGAAGGGTGTATTCACTTGCCGCAGGAGCAAAGTCATCTGATTTCCTCTCCGATTTAAAGCATCTGACATGCAGAACACCCTTGAACACCCTTGAACACTTGGATTATGTCCTCTATCAAATCAGAGTCCAGACTGAATCCGGTATGCAATTGATCTAGGTATATCTGTCCTAGTAGCGGTCAATAATGCCAATCACTTTCCACTTCCAAGAGGCTCTCTAACCAGATTCATCAAGACAACCCCGCTCGTATTAGTGTTGGCTCGTTCGGCACCTATCTACCTGGAGTCGATAGGGCTCCCAATCTGGAGGATATAATTTCCTTCATCGCCAGCCGAGTCAATACTGACAAGTGGAAGAGATGGAGAAGATTATTGAGCAACTTGCCGCAAGGCTGAAGAGTGGCCCATTGGCAACTCTCACCACTGATGTATCGCACGTCTCCTTTGGCCGGCTGGCTCCCTATATCCTCGCTGGCCTTGCAGCATATCCAGTGCTATGCTCTTGTCTTCGTTTCCGCCGGATGCGATCCCTCCATCGCAAGCACAATTTCCCAACCCGCGAGTCCCTTGCTCGCATGACCAATGATGAAGCGTGGGAAATTCAAAAGGTCCTATTGCAGCTAGAGTTTCCTTTCTTTTTCGTCAAGGCGCTACAATTCGCGCTTTTCAGGGTCAGTCACTCTTTTCATTCTTGATCGACGCACTAGTTATGGGCAGTCAACTAAGACTGAACAGACGTACGGCATCCCCACTATATCCAGGCTCCTGACAGCAACGAGCCAATTCTCGGCGCCCGAGACATCTCTCAAGCGATACGCCGACACCGGCGCCCTGGTCCAGGAATTCGTTGGGCATGCTCCCTCCTCAGAGCGCGCCTGCATCGCCATCGCGCGCACCCGCTTCCTGCACAGCGGGTACCGCGCCTCGGGCAAAATCCTGGAAGACGACATGCTGTACACGCTCGGCCTTTTCGCCATCCAGCCCGTGCGGTTCATCGAAAAGTACGAATGGCGCTCGTTGAGCGACATGGAGAAGTGCGCCATCGGTACCTACTGGAAGAGCCTCGGTGACGGGCTGGGCATCAGCTACGAGAACCTCCCCTCCAGCAAGACGGGGTTCCGCGACGGCCTCCACTGGCTGGAGGAGATAATGACCTGGAGCGATGACTACGAAGTCCGATGCATGCTTCCGGACATCAAGAACCGCGAGACGGCCGACCAGACCACCGCCATACTGGTGTACATGATCCCCCGCCCGTTGCAGCATATCGGGCTGAAGTTCGTCTCGTTCATGATGGACGACCGCCTACGGAAAGCCATGCTGTAAGCATGCACCTTCTTCATCTGACCCCTAAAACCCAGCACAACTAACTCGCGACCTAAAACAAGGTACGACCCTCCCCCGCCCGCTTACACCAAAGTATTCTCCTCCCTCCTCCGTGCCCGCCGCTTCGTCATGCGCTACCTCGCCCTCCCCCGCCCCTACTTCCTGCGCTACACAGCCTTCACAGAGCACCCAGACGAGCACAACCGCATCTTCATCACGAAATGGGACGCAGCCCCCTACTACGTCAAGCCGACCTTCTGGAACCGCTGGGGCCCAACCGCCTGGCTCACCTGGGCTCTGGGGAAGCCGGTGCCCGGCGACATGGGCGATAAGTTCTACCCGCAGGGCTACTACACTGCCGACGTGGGGCCAAAGTACTTTGAAGGGAAGGGCAAACAGTCCATGGAGAAGATCATGGAGGAGCTGAAAGCCTCGAGAACGGGGAAGTGTCCGTTCATTTGAGATTTGACCGGTTCCGTTAGCTTGCCTGTTTGCCTCGCGTACGTCGTGTACTGCAGAGGGATGGCGCCATGTGCTTCGTAAATGTGCCAATATACCCACTCTCTGCAGCCAGCTGATTGTTCTGGAAAGACGTTGTACAATTGTCAATAACTTGATGTCAAGCATATCTGCTAACGGTGTCGCAAAACTCCTCGTCTGACAAGAGGGGACAATAGTGGACGCAAATGAGTTAAGCTTCCCATATGCCAGAAACAGATGCACCTTCCTAGAGTTCTGCTTGATATTCTACAATATACTCAAGTTATTTCTAACGTGCAGACGAAGGATTACAGACAATGCTTTTGAACTTTGTGCTATTTGTCCAATACTCTCAGAGGCCCTGGCGGCCATAAGAAATTAAGAACAGGAAGATTAAAAAACGCTCGAGCAAAAATTTCCAGTATGGCAGCAGCAGCCTGTGAGCGAGGCCAAGGCCAGAGAGAAAGTAGACTTATGTATCAGGGGGTATTACTGTGAACAGATCTCAATTCACGTCATTGAAAGGCTAGAGAATAATTTACTCCTCAGCCTCAAGGGGCTCCTCCTCGCCGCTATTGAGAGTCAGCACGCGTACTCTGTAAGAAGGTATGGCAAACTTACTATTCCTCCTCACCCTCGGAGATGGAGGCATCCTGGTACTGCTGGTATTCGGAGACCAGATCGTTCATGTTGCTCTCAGCCTCAGTGAACTCCATCTCGTCCATACCCTCACCAGTGTACCAGTGCAAGAAAGCCTTGCGACGGAACATAGCAGTGAACTGATCACCGACACGCTTGAACAGCTCCTGGATGGAGGTGGAGTTACCAATGAAGGTGGAGGACATCTTGAGGCCACGGGGGGGAATGGAGCACAGAGCGGTCTGGATGTTGTTGGGAATCCACTCAACGAAGTAGCTCTGGTTCTTGGACTGGATGTTGCGCATCTGGTCCTCGACCTCCTTCATGGAAACCTTACCACGGCTAAATTATCGTCAGTAGGGTGATCGTGCATCATGTTCGTGGGTCTAGCAACATACAAAATGGCAGAGCAGGTGAGGTAACGTCCGTTACGGAAGTCAGAAGCAGCCATCATGTTCTTGGGGTCAAACATCTGCTGGGTCAACTCGGGAACGGAGACGGCACGGAAAGAGTGAGCACCGCGGCTGGTCAGAGGAGCGAAGCCGACCATGAAGAAGTGCAGACGAGGGAAGGGAACCATGTTGACGGCCAACTTGCGCAGATCGGAGTTGAGCTGACCAGGGAAACGAAGGCAAGTGGTGACGCCGGACATGACAGCGGAGACCAGGTGGTTCAGGTCACCGTAGGAGGGGTTGGAGAGCTTAAGGGTGCGCATGCAAATGTCGTACAGAGCCTGTGAACCAGTTAGTTTCCGCGCTGTTCTCTGGACAATCAATCCACCCATACCTCGTTGTCGATACAGAAGGTCTCGTCGGAGTGCTCAACGAGCTGGTGAACGGAGAGGGTAGCGTTGTAAGGCTCAACGACGGTGTCGGAAACCTTGGGGGAGGGAACAACGGAGAAGGTTGCCATCATACGGTCGGGGAACTCCTCACGGATCTTGGAGATCAGAAGGGTACCCATACCGGCACCGGTACCACCACCGAGAGAGTGGGTGACCTGGAAACCCTGGAGGCAGTCACAGCCTTCGGCCTCGCGACGGACGACATCGATAACTTGGTCGACCAGCTCGGCACCCTCGGTGTAGTGACCCTTGGCCCAGTTGTTACCAGCACCAGACTGGCCGAAGACGAAGTTGTCGGGACGGAAGAGCTCGCCGAAGGGACCGGCACGGACAGCGTCCATGGTACCGGGCTCGAGATCGACGAGAACGGCACGAGGAACATACTTGTCACCGTTGGCCTAGTAGCGAGTCAGATCGTGAGATGTTGCCAGTAGTTTAATGTCGAGAGTTTCATCCACGCACCTCGTTGAAGTAGACGTTCATACGCTCCAGCTGGAGATCGGAGGAGCCATTGTAGCTATTATCCCATCAGACACGCGTCCTCTTCCTGTTTCCCCCGCTTTCTCAATTGGGAGGATAAAGGTCGAACTTACTGGCCAGAGCCGTCAAGGCCGTGCTCACCAGAGATGGTCTGCCTGTAAATTTGTTAGCTATACCCATGACAGCAACTAGAACCGATCGAGAACAGCCTGCTGAGCTGACTGGTCCTAATCTTCCATCATCCATTTGAGGTCGAGACATACCAGAAAGCAGCACCAATTTGGTTACCCTGTCACCAAGAATCGAGTTTAGCCTCTGCTCAACCTAGGCGACCCCTCTATCCTTCTCCCGTAACAGTCCCTCACCCACAATGGGCATTACTTACACACTGACCGGTCTGAAGATGAACCTGTAGAATGAAAAGAAAAGTTAGCTGATCCGCATTCTTGAGGAACGAGTGGGGTCCTTCATCCAGGAGAAGCCAAATCGACGCGTCTCCTGACGGGAACAGGGGGTTTAGGGGCAACATACGATTTCACGCATTGTGGATGATTTGCTGGCGGAGAGTTACTGTGGGATGGGCAAAGAACAGATGGGACAGGAACGTTCAGAGTGGACAAGACTGATGAGAGACCGTCGAAGAAATGGGACGGAGAGGAAGAATGGAGAAAGGGAAGGGGGCGTTGGGTTGAAGTTTAGCGGTGAGGAGGTTCTGTTGTGCGGGCTGGTCTATTCAGGAGGGATCAACAGACAGACAAACAAGTCAACATTTGCTTTGGGTAAATAATCAGGGGGAGCTACCGTCAAACATGGTTTAGCGCCGTTTCTATCACGGGACACCAGTCAGCAGCCGCTCCGCGCTGGAACGAACCACAGTTGGGACAACGACAACAACCGCGAACCACGAATCAGTCGTTCCATATGCTGGCAATTGAAGAATAAGGTACCTACCTAGGTACTCTGTAGGTGTCAAAAAATAAAGGAGGGTCCTTTTCAATAGCAATTGCCGAGTCTCATTGGTGTTGCCCCATTTGACCATATGTCTTCATATCAGCATGGCCCATTCCCGCCATTTCTTTTGGCTCAGATCTACCGAGTACATAATCCGCTATAATACAGTAGAAAGCGCTGTGAATCAATGGCCTTCTTCAGCCCTTACTCAGTTCGCATGGATACAACGCCTAGGCGATTCAAAGACGTCTAGAAGTTGACAACTCTCCAAGAAGCCGCTACGTGGCAGTATGGAAGTTTTCCACCACATGGGAGCTTTCCAGCCAAGTCCCAAATTCGTCCAACCGTGCGTTCTCTTCGTCGTCTTCGGCGTCAAGCCCTCTCTCCGCCATATCCTCAAGAGCTGCCCGCCTCTCATTGCTCTTTCTGAACTTCTCTTTCCCATCTGTAATGTAGGCTTCGACGCGTGTGCCGGCGAAAAAGCGACCATCCATGACCTAGAACTTGTTAGAGCATGAACTTTGCGAACAGAATGAGCCAACGTAACGTACTCTGACACATTGCCTGGCGGCTTCAGGGTCGGTGAAGCGAACGCTGACAACACCATCGGGTTCTTTGTCATACAAAACGACATTCGTAACCTCACCTAACTTGGAGCACTCCTCCCGAATGTCGTCCTTGATGTCAAGGATCGCTGCTGGGTCATCCTACAAAGGGTGAGTATCACTCTGTCCCATAAGCGGCCGAAATAGGAATCATACCTCGATCTCCTTCAGAGTAAACATGTGTTTGAGTATGACAACCTTCTCAAATCTCGAGCTCGTGTCCGTCAAACTTGATGGCTCGTCGTCACTCCAATCAGCGAGTTTGCTAGTAACACCACGTCAGTCCTTATCTCGTAAGTCCCGGGGGTTTCCTTAGGCAGACCTATTGAGTTTCTGGGTCCTCTTGATGATCTTCTTCTTATCCCTCATGCTGGACTTTATCGGTGCCTCTTGTTGGCTCTTGAACGAGAAATCCGCAGCCTGAACCTTCATCGGTCCCTGCGGGCCTGTCACCCCAAACCTAAAGTCTGAGTCGTCCAGCATCTGTATGGCGAGGTTGACAGACTCCGGCCGGAAATACACGATCAAAGCTTCGCCCTTGAATTTGCCATTCTCATCCATATACATCTTAATTCGGGGCCGGCCACTGTCGATCTCTTCGGCGATGACACCACACTTGGAGAAGACGTCACGGATCTCATCGAACTCGGCGTCAAGGGGAATAGATGTGACGAACACGGCGGTATTCACTCGTTGCTTCTTCGGCTTTTGACCATTGTTCTGCGATTTAAACATAGTCAGTCGCTGTAGTAACATGTCTGGATTTCAAGGGTCATGTCGCTTTCTTCACTGACCTCGTCCCCGCCGGCCTGCTTCCGCTTCTTCCTCAATTGTTGCGCAGTGACTTGTTCATTTTCGTCCACCCCCTGAATCTTGTAGGCTTCTTGCTGCTGTTGGAGCAAGTCATCGTCGACCTGGAGAATACCCAACGGCGCGGAAATGTCGCGCCAACCCACAATCAGTTTCACGAACCGACCAAGACCCATGCAGCAACGGCTATCGCAGTGACTCTGCAATGAAACGCTGTGCTCCGGACACGATACTTGGCAAGTGGAAAAAATACAGCGTGGGGGGAAGGGAACTCATAACAAGAGGGAGACAGAAAAGGTAAGAGTTCAACAATCGCAAGAGACAAGGGGAATCGACCAGCTGCAGAGGAAGCGCGCACACACCGTCGGAATCCATCGTTTTAACACCGTATCGTATTCAAATTCCTGTCCGTCTTCAGTCTCCAGTATGAACTTGTTGTCCAGCTTCGAGAAGGAAATCCTGGGGTCGCTGTCGAATTCGGACGGGTCCTGGGGGAAGTTGCTAAACGGCCCCGGTTTAGCAGCTTCTTCACTGGGGCTTCGTGATGCCATCTGTGAAAGACTGTAGACCGATACAAGTAATATAAGAATACAGCAATCGGGAAGAAATCAGGAGATGTAGACAACAGTATGTACTCTGTCCTGAAGAATGGGAATGGCTTGCGGGGGTGAGACCTAGCTCCGAGCTCCTAGCGGATTTCTGGGTGGTGACGACCGATGGAAGCTTCAATCGTGGCTTATCATTGGCCGCAAGAAATGACATCTGCAGCCACCTTATCCCATGAGAACTGCAAATCGGATGGCCAACCTTACGAATGTTACGACTTTAGGTATTTGATTGCTCTCTTCGATATGAGCCGGTCACCGGTGCAGGATTATTGGTGGTTCTTCAGGAACATACCAGATGAGCAAAGGTGGGCGCCGCCAACCCGTGATTGATGTCAGGCTGTTAAGATAGTACATACGACGGTCAACATACAAGCAAAATAACATCTTGCATTTGACTCATGCTAAAGTGGTTTGACGAGCTAATTACTTAACGAGCCTCTTATCTGGAGAAGCACACAAGACATGATGCATGAATTTTTCAATGACCTCAGACGAAGAAAATAGAATGTTCTGTTTAGCCAAGGGGCGTCTTCCAACGTGACGAAAGATACAAGTGAGAAACAGGAAATATATACAGACTGATCATGATCGACAGATTGAGGGCATGATTATTATGGACAGGGTATCATAGAGTATTAGTGAGTCTGACACAAGCTTCAAGCCTTCGTTTCAAGGGTGCCCTCGTGGCCCTCGGTAGGGGTGATTGTCCGCTTGGAAGAACCATCAAGGCCTTCAGTGCCCTCAACGCCTGAGATCACATCGCGAGTGATTTCGACATAGTCGTACTAGGAAACTTGTTAGCTCAATGATTCAAGCCGCAGATCGTCTGGAGCACATACAGCAAACTCGCCGATTTCGGCATCGTCAATACCCATGATTTCATCTTCTTCGGCAGCGCGGAGGCTGAGACCAGGGACCAAGTTGATGAGGAAGAGAATGAGGCAGCTACCAAAGAAGGAGTATGCAAAGCCAGTAACAGAGTCGGCTAGCTGGAACCCGAGCTGAACCCAGTGGTGGTTAATCCATCCACCGGGGATCTCAGTGAAGCCATCGAGGTGCGCAATGTAGTCACTGGCAGGACGCATGTCAGTCATATATCAGAGTGACCTTGGTTGAAATGATACTTACGCCGCAAAGAAGCCGGTCAAGATGTTCCCAACTAGTCCTCCGATGGCATGGACGGCAAAGATATCCAGGGCGTCATCGATCTTGAGCCAATACTTGAGCTTGGTGGCGTAGTTGCAAGCTATAGCGCCAACGACACCGAAGACGACAGCGGACCATGCAGGCACGAAGCCAGATCCAGGAGTAATAGCGACCAAGCCAGCAATGACTCCAGAGCAGAAACCCACGGTAGACCACTTCCTCTCGAGCCGGTAATCCAGAATACACCAAGTGACACCACCAACAGAAGCGGCGAGGTTGGTCACAAAGGCCGCCATGACAGCTCGCATGTTGGCGGCAAGGGCTGAGCCAGCGTTGAATCCGAACCATCCCACCCAGAGGAACACCGTGCCGATGACGACGTGGGTGACGTTGTGAGGACGGTAGTTGAGCTCATGGGTGCCGTGACCACGGCGTTTTCCGAGCATCAAAGAGTAAGCCAACGCTGCTGAGCCGGAGGCAATGTGCACAGGCGTGCCACCTGCGAAGTCCAAACCACCGAGCTTGAAGACCCAGCCGGAGGCATTCCATGTCCAGCAAGCGATAGGGTCATAGATGATCGTGGTCCAGATAAAGGAGAAGACCATGGCAGGGAGCATACGGCCGCGTTCCGCGGCGGCACCGACGGCAAGTGCTACACTTTTGAGTTGTTAGTTGCCCTATCTTCGAGCACGACGGGAATGCTTGAGTTAGAGACTCACGTAATCGCAGCAAACATTCCCTGGAACACGGCGAAGAGCAGGTCCGGCACCTTGGGGCTGCCGACCGAAGGCGCTGCCAGAACATCCTTGAATCCAAAGTTCGACAGATCACCAATGTACTTTCCAGCGGTATGGGAAAAGGCTAGTGAGTAGCCCCAGAAAAACCATTGAAAGGAAACGACACCGACAGACATTATCGAGAGCCATATCAAAGAGAGGGCCGACTTTCGACGGGCAAGACCGGAGTAGAAGAAGCTGAAGGCTGTCAGCAATGGACATCAAGATGGATCGTCATATGTTCGTACCCAACACCAGGGATCATAAGCAGGACTAATGCGGTTGCGGTGACAACCCACGCAATGTCACCGGACTGGAGGAACAGTCAGCTACAGGCGTTCATTCCAGCACAACATACCCCAACAGTGAGATTGACGAACGCTGTAGAATATGTTCAAATCATCCGTCAAGGAGTCTCCACCCGTTGCTATGGTGCCATTGTAGGCCACCGGGTATTCCGCCATTGTGAAACTTCACCTGCAGCACAGCGCAGATTTGTCGGAAGGGAAGATTCGTTGGGTGCAGGTCACTGACAGAGGCCCGCTTGCCGTGGTGCGAGATAACCAATGATAGAAAGGTGAAGTCCCAAGATGCAACGAGGCAGGTACTGAGCAGGACCGAGCTGCAGAATCAGAGTCGAAGACGTCGGTCAAAGCTGAACACGATTATAAGGAAAGGGAAGGATTGGATGTCTGATGAACGGAGAGATGCGACAGGGGAGAGGGCAAGTCCCATAAATATGCGACGCAGATACAAGTCAGAAACGCCGTGGACAATGGAGCCATGGCCATAATTCCGAAATCAAACACAATGCTCCACTGTCGGGCGCTAGGGGAAGGTCTCTGGCTTTGGCTCATCAGGCTGATAGTACGTAGTCAAATTGAAGGATTGTGATAGATATCAGACAATAATCCGGCCAAGCCATACTAGAGTCATGATGCAAGGCAACGGATAAGCCCATGGATGATTAGCTTCGTCTTACCATGAATAAAGATGACAAGAATGATGATGTCCAGAGCAGATATCTCTACGTTTGTTCCTCTACCAAGGGAGCTCCAGCTCAGTCTATCTTTGTGGGCTCAGCAGTAAGACCATCAAGTACTAGCAGTCTGGGACACTCCCGGGTGCGATGATCGGAGGCCATAGCAGGTTAGACGATAACGTGGAAACCGTGGTTCCCGTTTTCCATTATCGTGGGCGAAGTCTTGGAGGAATTGGTGAGAATCACGAGGATACCAGTGTAGATACTGTAGCTGAAGGTGATTGGGGAACGAGACGAGCATCCAGAGTGGTTGGAGATATGGACTTCCTTCAGGCCAATCAGCAGCTTTACTGCCAGTCCTCATCCCGATATGAAGGCTATTGGGTAAGGTAGGTACTTTTTCTTAACTATCCTCCCCACCCTTCATCAAAGGCTCGTACTGTGATATAGGTTGGTCGCCAAGATGAATTCCATGCCTTGTATTTATATGCAGACATTGATCATTTCTGTCTGGTCCCTGAGGTAGGTCTGCTGAGCGATGTTGACATTGCAAGTGTCCTCCGCTACAAAATCCGAGGTACTTTACGTATAGTTACACAGTCACGCAATCTTGACTCGTGTTTCTGGTTTGAAATAGGAAGGAGAAACAGCTGGTACCGCAATTAGTCTATTGTGTAGGTTTCTTTTCATGGCAGCATAGCAGCATGCAGACTGTTGCTTAAATCAGAAACAATAATAATGGAATAGAATTCCAGGAGTGAGTTCTCTCTCTAGTTGGCTTTGAGTTCGCTTATCAGTCTGTTATCTTGAGCCAATCAACCAATCAACAGTCGCTCTAGCTTCCTTATCAGCCAGTTCCTCTGACCTCATGGCAACATCTCAGAATTGAAGTTAGTAGATATCTCCCTCCTGTCATCCGACAACTTCTCCTTAATATACGTACCGTAGACTAGGTAAGTAGAATGAGAGAGTTGAATGACATCCGGCCGTCATGATTGGTCGATTTTCCAACGGTTTGTCTTGCGCATGCCATCGGTCTCCCTACTCCGTACACGGACCCAAACAGCGTGGTGTACCTGCATTCACCTCAGGCTGTCCCACTGAATAAGGTAACATGCTAGCTTGAGATAGATACCTACTGCCTACTAGCTACTCCGTACTTAGTACTCCGTATTTCCGCCACTACCTTGGGTACCTTGCGTTCGGCATATTTGAGGTTGAGAGAAGATAAGGATCTCTGATACTATTGGCTGGGCTGGGCGATTTAGCTCGATTTCGGCCTCCCGACCTGTTTGGATTAGGGAGCTTGGCACATCAGAACTTCGACAACTCTCTCAAGGAGGTCAAAAATGGGATCGACGTCGTATAGAGCACTGGTAGAGTGATAATTCCCTGTGCCAAACCACTGACGCTCCTCCAGCTCCCTTCCACTGCAGCTAATATCTGTCATGGAAGGCGACGGATGACCACCACCAATTAGGTATCTAGACCATCACATCTTTCTTTCTTTCTGGCATTGGCTATTATTCCTTCAAAAGCACCTGCCATGGAGGTGTCTATACGTCCTTTAACCGTCAGGTCTGGTCGTGCATATGACCATTGCCATGTTCCAGGGTTTTCAAGAGTCGTTTCAAAAAAGATACGACTTGCTGCAGCAAACCCATATTGTTCGACAGGTAGTCATCTATGTAACATGCAGCTGCCGATCTGGCAGGAGACCTCTACTGCCCAGTGCTGCCAAATCCCGTCATATTTCTCCGGCTACAGCGTTGAATTCTCAAAAGAGACCGACGTCAGATTCCCCCGCAGATGTCCACCATGTTCTCCATAAGGTTTGGCTCTTTTGAAGCTCTCTACTAGGTCCAGATCATCAACACTTCGACACGCATCCAGAATTCCAGACTCCCGATGTGAAAAAGTCGATTTTATGTGGATCCGCACGGTCCAGTTTGAGAACATCGAGTTCCACTGATCAGCACAAAGTATCCCCTCGGTTTGACTGATCCTATGCATGGGTTACTATTCTTGATAGTCGCTGATCATTGAACTCCAAATGGGTATGTGCTTTGATTCCCAGGATCCGTGTAAGAGATTCGAATCAGCCCAGCCTATGGTCACGAATGCCACTACCTATCGATGTATATCAAGAGAGCATATCTGGTCCCTTGCGATCTTCAATGGTCCTCGAAGCCAACCAGCTGTTTGAAGAGTCTCTCTCTTGTGGTGTCCCAATCTCATGGTCGTCCGCGAGCGAATCTAAAAAGGTCAAATAGCTCTTAAAGCTAGCAGGTATTGATTCAGTCACAACAAAGTGGTGCCTGAGGCTATCATATACTGTACGATCCAAAGTACATAACCAATGGCCATGAAGATAGATTGGTATCTATTTCTCACAGGAGCTACTCAATTCTGACATCTGCTTTCTTCTCTACTACAAGACGAGAGGGATGCTTCGAATTATCTGAAACATATTGCATGACAAGAGCAGGCTCGATTCTGAATGATTCACTGTACGATGCCACAGGTTGAATTTGGTTGAGAAATAGTTACTGTAGCCTGTAGGTATCTGCACATCTCGAGCAATCACGATTACAGCCAATGAAAATATGAAAGCTGCGATGATACCTACCTGTGCAACTCATCCACTCTGGCCGGAAGACAACTGCGCTAGTACGGAAGTAGTCCGGAAGTAGGCCGAGAGATCGTTTACGTGTGGCGTCCTTAGGCAATGTGAAATACTACTGGACCCCGGAATGCACCGCCACACCCCTATCAAGTTTCGGGCTTTGGAGCTCCAGCTTCTCCTCATTCACCATCCACCAACAGGACCAAACGCCTTAAAAGCCATGCAAGATGGAGTCTCCTCAAGACCGTGAATTTCGAGTCATGGAGAATCCTGATATTCCCAACCATGACTCGGACAGCTCAGGGTCTTCCGACGAACTTCTAGAGCAGCCGTATCCATTGAGGGCCAATTCTACCTTTCCAGAGATGTTCGACCAAGCTCCAGCAGTCACCACTATTGCTTCGTCCCCTCCTCCCTCGCACGCTACTGGCCTGCCAGCCTGGGCCAGCACACCAGGTCTACGTCCTCGTGGCTCCAGCGTCGGTGCAGGTGCTGCTCTCGACAAAGTCCCGCCTGTCGACGGTCTCCCTCTAACAGATCGAGAATTGCGACCACAACGCCCGTCTGGCCCCGCCAGGACTCCATCCAACACCTATGCGCCCCAGAGGCGTCCACCTCAGTACATCAGCCTCCAGAGCGACCGCCAAAGATCCTCCTCAGCCAGAAGAAGTTCCCGACGTGATCCTAACGCGCAATACCGGGCCCAAGAAAAGGCGTATGTCCAACGCATTCGGGCAAATCCACAGGCGTGGTATAACCATTTCGATGATGCCCAGAACATGGGTTTGACGCCGGGTGACTCAGATTTGGAGGAGCCCTCGCCGTCGTCGGAGGCTCCGTTCGAAGACGACGCATATGATCCTGACATTCAGCTGTTCCTCCCGGATGATAACCAACCCACACTCGAGGAACTCAAGAACCCCAAAAACCAAGAAAGACTCGAGTGGCATTCTATGTTGGCCTCTGTCTTAAGAGGAGATGTTGTCAAACAGGAGAAACAAAGACTGCTTGGCTCAACGGATACAAAAAGGTCCGCGGCTCAGAACAATGCGATCTGGTTGGGAGTTCGAGCCAGAACATGCGGCCGGAGTGTTGCCTTACAATGGAAGCTCATTGAGGAAGGTAGAGCTGGTCTAGGACCGATCATCGAAGATATCATTAACTTCAAAATCAAGGGTGAGACTGAGATTGGCAAGTCGCCTATCAAGCAGGTCGAGGACATTGTTCAAAAGATAGAGGAATGCGAGATGCTATACTCTACGCATAAAGAGTTGGAAGCTGCAAACCCTCGAGTGGCATCAGAGGAATTCTGTTCAAGCCGCGAGGCCGTCTTCGCGTGGCACAACACTATCGCCCTCATCAATACCGAACTCGCCATTCTGCAGAAGTGGGTAGGCAATGATGAACTCGATTTCAGCAAACCCAAGGTCAAATCCGTCAACAGCGATCTCTCGGACGGATCGTCATTCCTCGATCGCATTATGAAGGAAGACGGTCTCAAGACCCTGCAAGGAGATCACAATATGCTCAACGGCATTGGCGAAGTGATCAAGAAAGCGAAGACTACGCTGATTGAAAATGCGGGCTCATTCGCTCAACGACATCTACCTCCATACATTGAAGAGCTTCTCACACTGATCAATTTCCCCTCGCGCCTCATCCAAGAAATCATTCGCGTTCGCTTATCTTACGCCAAGAACATGAAGGACCCTGCCCAACAATCACCGCTTCTCGTCGACCAGATGATCTCGCAGTTTCAAATAATGATGAAAGTCGCGGTTGACATTAAACAACGCTATCTAGATATATCGCGACCTGAGCCCGGATGGGATTTACCGCCATGCATTGATGAGAACTTCGACTCGGTAGTATTGGATGCTTTGAAATACTACTTTCGCCTTTTGAATTGGAAATTGAATGTGAATAAGAATACATTCAAGGAAGCCGAAATCCTGGAGCAGGATTGGGAATTTTCGAACGACATTGGTCGCCAACTCGAAGGTGGTGACATCGAGGTCGCTGAACAATTCAGGTATTAGTTCTCTTTCTATCTCTAAGTATACGTGATTGCTAATAGGTATTTCTAGTGCTCTGACGGCCAAGTCACTTCAACGTCTAATGATCCATTTTGAGCGTGAGTTGACGGCACGTCCAAATGAAGACCCGATCGATATGGATAAGAGATACAAAAGCGTGCTCGACTCCACGAGAATCAGACAACGGAAGCTTTACCGATTCTCCCGCTTCCTGCGTCAACTTTTTGAAAACGCTACAGAGTACAATATCTCGGCTGATATCGCGTACGACTTCTTCGAGGCGTTGCTCATTTCGGATCATTTCCTGGTGAAGTCAAACGCGTCTGTCGGCCAGAAAGGAGTCTACCTCTTCGCGCATCATGCGCTGTGGAACAGACCTACAGACATCCAAGCGATTCTTGCGACCTCGTTTCGAGAGGAAGATGTACCCAAGGACTCAGTCCACGCACCTTATGTTTTAGTGATTCGCCCTGAAAAGCCCCTGTCCTGGGCCGGTAAGGAGATGCAGGTTGATTTCCTGGAACAGCCCACGGATGTCAGACTCGGCAAATGTCGTCTTGTAGTTGAGGGAACGCAGCAACGACTCGCCACTGCTCGGCATGAGCTGGTTCAATTGACTGGAATGCAGCTGGACATGGCTATTGAACAACGAGCAAACCTTGGACGAGTCAACGTGGAGTTGAACAAGATTAAGAAGATCTCGTTCAAGCTTTCCATGACTATTATGGACAGTGTTGCGATCATCAAAGACCAGTTGAAATCGAGAGGCATAGAGAACACGGAGCTTATCCAATCCTGCTACGCTTTTGCGACAGAGTTTGGCAAGCGTTCTTCAAATTATGTCGACCCTAACCGACGTGCTATGAATAGCGCTAGACTTGTCGAACTATCACTTGAATGGGTTTCTTTCATTTGCGACGACTGCGATGCCGCTGACCGAAAGACATTTAAATGGGCCGTGGCTGCCCTTGAATCCGCAATGGCCATCACCTCCAGCAGACACCTTCTCTCAATGGACGATTCCCAATTCGGTCTCTTGAGGTCAAAGGTGGCCGGATGCATGTCGTTGCTGATTTCGCACTTCGATATCATGGGTGCCCGTTCGTCACTTGCAGCTCAAGCGGAGAAGCAGCGCATGGAGGAACGCGCGGGAGCCCGGAAAATCGGCGCTGGCCGGATCCTTACAGATGCAGAAGCTACAAAACTTGTTCGCGAGCAGCGTTTGGCTCGCTTGCATGACCTCGAAGATAAGCGAGTGGAAGAAGACGCCAAGCGCCAGGCCCTCGGAAGAGTACTTGAAGGGTCCAACGAGGCTGACCGATCTCTTGCGGTCCTGTCGTCCTCTGCGACTAATGTTACACTTAGATGGCAGCAAGGTCAGTACATTGGGGGTGGTACTTTCGGATCTGTCTACGCCGCCATCAACCTCGACAGCAACTATCTCATGGCTGTCAAGGAAATTCGTCTTCAAGACCCTCAACTTATTCCGAAGATTGCCCAACAGATTCGGGATGAAATGGGGGTATTGGAGGTCCTTGATCACCCTAACATCGTTTCCTACCATGGTATCGAGGTTCATCGAGACAAGGTCTATATCTTCATGGAATATTGCTCTGGCGGATCATTGGCCAGTTTGCTTGAGCATGGCCGTGTGGAAGATGAGACAGTCATTATGGTCTATGCTCTACAACTTCTCGAAGGATTGGCATACCTACACCAAGCTGGCATTGTCCACCGTGACATAAAACCTGAGAACATCCTTCTCGACCATAACGGCATCATCAAGTATGTCGATTTTGGCGCTGCCAAAATCATTGCTCGCCAGGGCAAGACCGTGGTTCCGATGGATGCCTTTACCGGAGCTGGTCATAAGGATGCTCTCGTCCCCAAGGAATCCCAACTGGCGCATCAGCGCGGCAAGAACCAGAAGACGATGACCGGAACACCAATGTACATGTCTCCCGAAGTGATCCGCGGCGATACTTCCAGGTTAATACACCGCCAGGGAGCGGTGGACATCTGGTCACTGGGATGTGTGATCTTGGAGATGGCCACCGGTCGCCGACCATGGTCTACGCTCGACAACGAGTGGGCGATCATGTACAACATTGCTCAGGGAAATCAGCCCCAACTACCTTCAACCGATCAACTCAGCGAACTGGGCATCGATTTCCTCCGCCGCTGTTTCGAATGCGATCCCATGAAGAGACCCACAGCCGCGGAACTGCTACAGCACGAATGGATCGTCTCCATTCGGCAACAGGTCGTCGTCGAGCCCCAGACCCCAAGCAGTGATGGCGGCACTAGCAGCATTAGCAGCTCCAATTCGTGCAGCCGCCAAAACTCCAATTACATGTGAACCAGCTGGCAACTTCTTATTGCCGTTTTCAACCTTTCGGTTTCAATCCCTTTTTTCACGGAAGCTGCAGCTCACTTTTCACACTTCATATCTTATTCCCTGCTCTCCATTCCTCATTCCTCTTTCCTCCTCTCGAGAAGTTCGGCTCTCAAAAGTTTCAGCAACGAGATTGCCCGTGATACCCCCTGCTACGTTTTCTCTTGTTCCTACGCTCGGAAGATTTGGCTTTGCCCTATTGTGTAAGATGGAGTTGTCGGCCAAGGCGCTGTGCGGTGTGTCTTGAGCTTAGTTAGTTATCTGGATGTATTTAAGCAGCACGCACGTATACGATGGAGCTACTTCCGCATTTCTGTGCTTGCATGGCCGTAGTCATTATGTGATGACTATGGTACGGTTTATTGAACGAGTCCAAGTATGTGATAATCACGGGAAAATTACTGATACCGGATGTGCCGCAGGCACGTAGTCTTCAATAGCTGCTTTAAGCTAACAAAAGACATCAATTGCATTCATGAGTTCCCAAGAAGCCGTGGATGAAGTGGACAGACATGAGAGAAAATATGGGAGGTTCATCAGGGACAGCTGTTCATACTTACAGCTGGATGACCGCGAACCGTAGCACAGAACAAGATGATGAGATACACAAGACATCAAAGTAGAATCGAAAGAGACCGTGTGAACCAACTTACGCCAAATTGGGGAAGACATGAGAGAAATCGTAGACAGTCAAGGATTGGTAGTCGTAAGATGGATCTCAGGACCCGTCGAGGGAAGGAGATAGCGTGATCGTAACCAGTACAACGGGAATAGATATAGACAACGACAAGGGGAAGAAGAGAAAGAAAGAGACGCGGCCGAAATGTAGGCAGATAATCCAGGTGCGAGGTCCTGGCATCTGCAAACAACAGAACAAACCAACGCGAGGGTTGGCGGGTATCAAGAGAATCAACGGAACTCCATTGCCGGAGTGCAGCCATGATCTTCAACGTGTTTCAGTTCAAGCTGCTGGTACCTGCAAAGAAACCAACATGCGTCAGTACTCGGGACCCGGAAATGTTTAGCTGTTTGACTGATACGTACTTCTCACTCTTCGCATGAAAGTAAATGCCGGTCACGCTTCCTTCGATCTGGTTGAAGCATATGTAGTAGAAGCCCTCGAAGCTCGCGCCTGAGATCGTCCTCACCCGATGATCAGGGACGAGAAAATACTCTTTCCATCGCATGAATATGTGTTCACGCTCTGCGAAGTTCCAGTAGGTGAAATCTGGCTTCTTCGCCTGTTTGGCAAGAGGCCGCCAGGCAGGAAATCTGGCCCAATGGTGCATGTCGGTCTTCTCCGTTGCACCCCATGCTTCATTCCTGGTCTTGAATGTGTGTTTAGTTCCGATAATTTCTCCTTCGAAGAACGTTGTCAGAGTAGGATGATCCTCGGTGAGACCTACAGGTGCAAGAGAAAGGTTAGCTATAGTGTTGTCAACATACGGGATAATCCACTGACCTTGTATACGAAGATAGCCGCAGAGGTAAGATTCGGCCATATCGACATGTTTGATCTCCACATCGACGTTGTAGACTTGACGGTCCGACTGTTGTGTACCAGTGAATTTGCTTCCAGGGCGAAGATAAGAAGAGGTGTAATTAGGAAGAAGCTTTCGTCAGTCAGTAAAAGAAGCAATAATAAAAGCGGAAGAGACTGGATAACTAACCCGAACATTGGTAAATTCATAACTTAGAAGTGAAGCAGCGGATGGCGATGCGACAGTCGACGATGGCTTCGCGGAGCTTGCTGTTCCTCTCGTAGGGCTCAATCTGCCCAATGCAAGTTCATCATCGGATCTCATCGTGTCTTTAGTGGGAGCGCTATGACCCGTCCTAACTCCTAGGACATCTGTGTTGGACTGATTGATGGTTCCATCTGGTTGGGCCGTCAAGAGGGTGTGCGATGATCGAATGTCAGATGAGGCATTGTCGGGGACATCGCTCTCCGTGGCAGAGGACGGCTCAGGAGAGTCTCTCCAAGGAGACAGCCGCTCAACTTCAGGTGGACAGGTTGCATGAGTAGATATCTCCTCGGTGATAGATGCAGCATTCAGAGGAGATGTGTTGTCACTCGGTGTCGGCATTGGGGCTAATTAAGGACGGGACATCGGATCTAATCAGTTTGCAGGGCCCCCACACAGGGCATACGACAACGATAAGAAGAAGAAGAAGAAGAAGCAGGCACACAACAACCGCAAGAGCAGCTACAGCTAAGAAAGGAAGAGAAAATCCGGGGTTGAATGGAAGATGTGTGATTACTTTTAAGGTGCAGCGCAGAAGGGTGTCTGAGCGGGAAGACGCACTGCCTGAAGGGGATAGTCTGATCATGCGGGCGCGGGGGAGGCGAATTGGCGCCTGAGGCCGGAACTTCTGGCCAGGCCTTTCCCGGACGAGATGGCATGCGCTCATGCGCTCGCTTTGGGCAGCGCTTGATACTCATTTTTTTCGAACTATAAGTAGATCAACTTCACGCCTGTAAGGCTAGTCTCAATTGAGCTGATCATTGCGCATAGTATTCAGCTGGTTATTTTATTTCATTCCTCTACATTGGTAGATTGCGGCAGATGTGTAGTCTCATCAACCGCGACTAGATCATTTTGAGATTCATCATTATAGCAAACCCGTCATACTCAAAGAAAACGCCCATGTTGATTTCCAGAAACCATATTTCACCAGTTATCCGTATAATGACTTAGATAGGCTTGATCTGCAGGAGGGATGAAAGCGTAAGTAGAGCTTCTGGAGGGGAGAAAACTTCGGATATTACCTTGAAATGGAGGGAGATAAGAGAAAAGATGAGGGCTTTCAGATCCTGAACGAGGTAGTAGAAAACTCGGAGACCTTCGGGGTCTGCAGATTCGGTCACATCTACTAATGAACCGATTTTCGCGGTCTGCGCAATTGAAACACGTTAGAACTTTGATACCTTTGCTTAGATTGGGGATTGAGCGCACCTCGAAGGAGATGTGTTCGTTCCCAACTCTGATCTCGAGCTCTTGCCGTCCGTCCTTGTTCTTCTGTGGCCATTTCGAATCGTCCTCCCTAAGCTGTATTAGCAAAGACCACAATTCCCTCTATGTCACTGCCAGGGTAACCAGCATACTTCATGATCTCGCTCTCTTTGATAATGCGCTTGACCTCCTGGATCATCGCCGAGCTCACGCACACTAAATTCCATCAGTGAGGATGTCACCCTCAGCACCCGACCATGAATCCTAGCACTCACTTTCTTTGCGGATAAGAGAGTCATTGCGATAGTTGGAGTTGTTCGCATACCGAACCGCGGCACTTCGGCCGTCGCCAAGGGTCCGGAAATCGAATTCTACAAGCCGTTAGTGATTGCAAGCGAACAAGAATACCTTCATGGTGCACACTGACCTAGAAACTCATGCCCAAACCGCCCCTGGTGACCTGAGCTGCGGGGCTGTCAGCAGCTGAGGAAACCTGGGCTATAGAGCAATGGTCTGCCTTACTAGTAGCGAAGATAAAAGGGTTCGTTCTGGTTCGACATCTTGAGCGCGTCTCAGAGCAAATATGTTGAAATGTTGAAACTGACGATTTGAAAGCAAAATCGCATCGGTCGAAGGCGGCCTTGCACGTTGCTTAGTGCCTTAATTTACAGGTTGGCGCGGGCGGAGCTTAGTCATCCACACACTCCGGCCAGCTTGCTCCGCCGCGCAAATGGACAAGTTGATACTCAAGTCCCCGGGTTGCCAAACAATCGCACTGATGAATGCAAGGCAGGTGAGGGGAGCTTAATTAAGTCAAATAACATTTACCATCCTACTTACGTGTTTACGGGAGAGTGATCTTGGTATTTTCCCTCGTCCGTCTCGAATGCTAACAAACAACTTGTACTGATCAACTCCAAGCTCTCCTCCCTCCTTATCCTCCCACTCCCCGTTACGGCCGTCTGCCTCCCTATTCCCTGGCACCATGGCGTCATTTCTTGAAAATGCTTACAGCTTGGTCCATTTGGACAATACTGCTGATCAGCCAACTGTACAGGAGCTGAAATTGCAACTAGAGAAGGGCAATGATGAGACAAAGGTGGAAACAATGAAGCGGATCATCACAATCATGCTGAATGGCGACCCGATGTCCCAACTCCTCATGCACATCATTCGCTTTGTCATGCCGTCGAAGAGCAAGCCGCTCAAGAAGCTACTCTACTTCTACTACGAAATCTGCCCGAAGCTCGACGCCAATGGCAAACTCAAGCAGGAGATGATCTTGGTGTGGTAAGGATACGAACTCGCACGCTTTTGGCTCTGTACCAGACTAATCAACCATTTCTGCTCAGCAATGGTATTCGGAATGACCTTCAGCATCCCAATGAATACATTCGAGGCAACACTCTCCGCTTTCTGTGTAAGCTCCGTGAACCGGAGCTCATCGAACCCCTCCTTTCCTCCGCACGCTCATGCCTTGAACATCGCCACGCATATGTGAGAAAGAATGCAGTTTGGGCAGTGGCTTCCATTTTCCAACATTCGGAGTCCCTAATCCCGGACGCGCCAGAGCTGATTCAAACATTCCTCGAGTCGGAGACTGATAGCACTTGCAAGCGCAATGCGTTCGCTGCTCTGATGTCCATCAGCCACCAGAAGGCTCTTGAATACCTGGCCACCAC
>JAABUG020000002.1:431651-508484 GCA_011319215.2 Scortechinia acanthostroma
GCAGATGTAAAGCACCGTGACGAATGAGAATCCGGCGGGGCATTCAATATTCAATAATATCATGCCGCTGAATGATGATCTCAAATCCTGGAAATGGGACAAAAAGCAATCATGACAATAATACAACAAGTTGAGGAAGAACAGATGATCCATCAATTGACACATGTGGAGCGAGCACTTTGGACATTTATGACGGTGACAGCGGCCCTCAAGGGACGGGACGACGGGACGCTGCGGTATTATTATTATTAAGTTTAGGGACACAAGGTTATCAGCACTGGCCAGTTCAATTGTCGTCAGGTCATTTTCCAGTTGAAGGATTCCAATCAGCAGCTCTCTGGTTGGCCTGGGCGCTATTGTTGTGTTCGCACTCGGTCAGAATCCTGCCGTACCCGCGCGAGCCACGTTGCAATGGCGTAACAAGCTGCATACGAGCACAGCCATGGTCCATCATTGTTGTTTGTCGACGATCCATGGCGCGCGAGATGCCAATATTTTCTGCCTTCATTTTGGAAAATAGTTCCGACCAAGGCTTTGCGATCTGCACCGTGGATGGAGACCACAACAAAGTTTCAGAAATACAAGCCGTCGAGAACGAGACAATAGGGGAGAAGAGAGAGAAGAGAAACGGCGGGGAAAAGAAGCAAAAAAGGGAGAGAAAGAAACGACACACTTTGACTCAAGGCGAGCGACGAACGGATTTTAACCTTTTCAAGTATGCCGGCTTCTGCTTTTGTCCTACTACATATTGAAGTGGGGATCAAAAGCTGCAGGATGAATTGCTGCGGACTTTATCGGCCTCCAGCTGGTTTAGCACAGGTGCACAATGGCACAACTCAAATTATCTACCCTCTATTCTACTGGCTCTCTGTTTATGCTTGTCCCCTGGACTAACTATGTCAGTCCTATGTCGTCACAGAATCAATTTCATGGTTTGAGAAGCAGTCGCCAGGTAACTCTTGCATCTGCAGCTAACTGGGCCCCGTTCGCACGATCCACCAGGTATCCACGGAGGACAGTTGCACATTCTCATTCAGTTCTGGACAATTTCCGTACCACTACTAAGAACCTTACGTACCAGCAGGCGCTTCAGACGCAAGCATGATAATCACTACCAGCCTGCGGCATCAGCAAGAGATGAGCTGCATGGTCAACTACCCACCAGATTACTTCGTACAGTTCTCCCTGAACAAAAGAAAGCAAGAGGACAGCCAAAGGATGATGAACAGGTCCAAAACCTGAAGGAGCTCACAGTGTTTCTCCACAGACTAACAGCGGAAACGAAGAGGGTCATTATGACTGATCATACAAATCAACAGATGGATCAAAAACCGATCAAGAATGATATGAAATCTCTATGCTCTTTTGACGATCAACACTCGGAAAAGGCAACCGAGCATGCTAACCATCAATTCCCTTGCTCCATCGAGAGATAGGCACAGGGGGGCCATCTTAGACCTGGCGCAATAGCTACAGTTTAGGCACGGTGTGATCATCAGCGTGACATTTTATTTCCTGCACGCTTGATAGGTGTATATGTAGCACTGCCCTGCCCCCAGCTGAGACATTTGGCGTTGCCTTCCTGGCTCATGCAGCCCAGTTTGACGGCTGGGCTTGGCTCGAAGTACTACTAGTCCACCTACAGTAGTACCTGGATTCCTGGTCAATCAGATACTCTACGCTGCAGCCATCTCCATCATGCACAAAGATCGAAGGGAAAAGTCAAAATCAGACTCATTTCCTGGTTCTTGGGCAACTGTATTCCCAGCCTTGATCTGCAGCTAAACCAAGATCGATGCTTAAGCCTGGCTTGACCGTCATTATTGTTCGTTTCTGTCGCCTGTAGGACTCTACATATCACAAAAATCGAGGAAAGGTACCAACGGTCAATCCTCAAAATTTATGAGAATTGAATGATCAGGTAGATCTGGTGCATCGAATGCCTTCCTGCTGTACAACACTGTCTGCCATCGTGCCCAATGTCGCAAGAGCAACTGCCTTAATCTTAGGGCATCGACGCTTTACTCCTGGGGCTCTCGGGTAATAAGTAGTCGCTTACCTAGTCAGCCCATGCCCATTGTCACTGAACTGCATTTAGATGACGAGCAATGTACCAATAGATCCCGGATCTCTAAGGTACGAGCAGCTTACTTAAACGCATCCTGCGGTCAGATTTCTGGTTACTACCACCGTATCCGATGGAAACTCGAAAAGCACAATGTAAGATTGGCTTCGTTGGTATATGCTTACACAAATGCAGATGGAAGAAGAGAACGGGCCTATAAATACGTCCTCTAAACAGATTCTCCGCAGCCATGCAGCAACGAAAAAAGGCATCGATGGCCAAATTAGATAGGGCAAGACATCAGCGCACGACCTGCCAAACAGCGCTGTGAATGAATCGAATCAAGCGACGACCGAGACGCCAAATGCTCAGCCTACTCCTTGCTTGATGAGAAGGATACATGAAAACGAGAAAAAAAAACAAGTAATTGAAGTGAGGAACCCTCCTGCATGAACTCAATAACGCCCAATGCAAATGCGTGCAAGCGCCTTCAGAGACGAAGCCCTCTTACCGCTTGTATTCCTTCCGGTTTGCTATACGATTTTTGATTTGCTATACGGTCTTCAAGCACCGTCATTGCATGACTGCATCTCCATCGGCGTCCGTGGCAGCAATGTTGTTTTCCTGAGATGCGTCGTCATCTGGGATGACCCCCACCACCGATTTTCGGCTGGCTGATCGCGATAGTTTCCCTCGGTTCTCGACTCCCCTTCCCTTGGGTGTAATCGGCCCATCTACAACGGCCCCGGAATTACCAGTTCCATTGATAGTATGATTAGGGGTGCCTGCTTCCGGCTCAGACGGCGCAGCATCCTGAAGTTCTGTGTCTTGCGCTTCTTCGGATCCATCTTGCAAATGCTCGCCATTTACAAGTCCATTGACCTTGGCGCTGGACGACTCTGGAGCAGGTGAGTCCATCAGCTTGGCGCTCCGACCGCGCCGAACACTGCCTGGATTCGAAGTAGGGGTCGCCGAGGCCAACATTGAGCCTCTTCGGGGAGTGCCGCGACCACTCGACCGGGCACTTGTAGGAGTCCCAGCCTTAAACACGCTCTTACTGCCAAAGGGTCGTCCCGGCTTTCGTTTGAATATAGGAGCTTGAACAGGAGGATAAATTTCGAACCTAGAAGGAGGGATGCCCTTGGCGGGGTCGGATGGAGCAGTGGTACTCGAACTCGCTGCAGCAGTCGTTTGGTGATGGAAGCCGCTGGTGTTAGAGAGCGCTTGCGTTGAAGGGGGCCCAGCGGCCACAGTGGAACGACCGCCGGAGTCGGCGTGTCCCGTCCAGCTGGCGGTTCCACCATTTGAATGCCCTGCAAGTCGCTGCTCTTCGATGTTCTCCGCGTTCTTGACGTCTTCGCCTTCCTCCTCATCCGGGTCTTCCCTCTGTGCAACGGTGTGCAATGGAGCCCGGTCAAATTGTGACTGATTGCTACGACCCATGATGTATGGTGTCCAGACCAAAGCATCAGGGTTCAGCTGAACGTAGCCTTTCTCCTCCCAGTTCCGAATACACTCTTCAAAATACTTGCAGTCGAGTCGCAAAGCGTAGGTTTTGGTAATTGGATCCCTGACAAGGGCGCGTAACCCTTCCAACCCAGAGACCACATCATCGGCTGTCATGCCTGTTCGCTCCGAAAGTTCCGCGATGCTGATTGGAGTCTTTTGGTTTCGTAATTGATACGACAGTATCAATCGCCAGTAGTTGCGATAGGACACCAGGCCCATGTCGGAAAGAGGTTTTTCTGGTGAGCCAGTCTTACCTTCAATACGAGTGAGCAGGTATGAGAAGTCGATAAGCAAATTTCCGTAGCCTTTTCTTTGATGGATGGGCAATGTGAGGATGCACGAAACATTGTTTGCCGAACTGGGCCGTTTCTCCTTGCTGAAGTAGCCGACAAAGTGGCAGCCCAGATCGTCGAATTCAGTCATGACATAAAACAGGAACGGCTCCACGTCGTAGTAGAGCGTTTTGGACCCCAAAAACAATTTGGCGAGTAAGCAAAGATTTTGGCAGTAGACTGGGTTCTTTCGCCCGTCGACCTCGAATATTGAAATGGAACCATCACGGTAGATTTCATCTCCCGGGGGATGTTTTGCCGGGCATTTCAGCTTGTGCCGCCAGGCGACATAGTCTGAATTCATGTATTTCAAGCAAAACTCGCAGATGTAGAGCACGCGGTTGCGAGTATATTCTTCGGGATAAGGAGCCGCATACCAGGTCTCAATCTCGTATCCTCCAAAGTTAATGCATTTAATCCTGGACGGCGGACCCGAAAGCTTCTGGGAAGCGTGCGGGACGGCTTCTCCGCTGTTTTCAGCTTCCAGAAGCTTCCTGTGCCATTCCTCTTCAGCCTTTTGTCGCGCCATCTCGAACCTTTCGCGGTCTGCGTGTGTTGGTAGGGTCCTTGAGGTGTCCGCATCCGCTTCCGACAGAATACCGCCGTATGGCTTTCCCTTTGATTCGTCTGTTTCGCGGTCGTTGAATGAGTAGAAGGGGGAGATGTAGGGCGCAGGCGTAATGGGAGCAAAATGAGATAGAGGTTCTTGTACCGGTGGCGGCGGCTTAGGCGTTCTTCTGCCTCTGAGTTGTGACCTACTCCGAGAGTTGAGAATCTTGGACACTTTCTTTTCGTTGAGTCGAAAAGCGACAACCAGTCTCCCAAATTGCCTCAAAACCACGCGGCAGTTATCTTTTTCCTCGACACGCGTTCGCCGAGCACGGGTACGCACCGGAGACAGGCCGTCTGTATTCCCAAGCCCCTGGTCTCGGGACTCGGCCCGAGCGGATCGCATTGATGATTGCCGACGCAATTTTCGAAGTCCAGGTGTTGGTTCTCCCACGTCGGTCGATGAAGCTTTCCTTTTCCGCAATGATCTCGAGCTGGTCAAGAGCTCATCGCTGACGTCCACGGCGCTAAAAATTGAGTGGAAACCAGCGTCTTTCTCTCCAGTGTGGGCCGGCAAGAGCTCTCTGGACATCTTCTTTTGACGAGGCTGTCGCCTGATTGTACCATTCTGCTCAGTACTAGGCTGCAATTTCTCGCGGACGCAAGTAGGGCATCTCCATGGACCGGCGTCTGTACAATGTCAGTCTCGGGACAAGGCCCGATGAAACCAGGCAGAGAAAGAGAATTTCTTTGGACATACCTTGTGTCTCATCGAGCGCATTTTGTTGGCGCGCACATTGTCGATGAGCTGTAGAGAGTTATATCAGCGACAATCCTTCAAAATTCGCTCAGAAGTTGCGACGTACAATGGTCACCACAAACAGAGCAGGTCAAATACTCTTCGTACTCCTCGCTAGGATCATTATCCTCATCTTGACCGCAAAAGCTACATTTGCCGTCTCAGTATCAGACCAGATTACAAGAGAGAGTGGACGTGGAAGAATAATGAACTCACATGCAATTGCCGCGGACAGTGGTATCCACCTCCGCATCCTCCCGGCTATTACTCTCAGCCTCCCACTCCTCATCGGCTTCAGATTCTGAACTGCTTGAGGGAGCGGGTGCCTCGCTGTCACTTTGATTCTCAAACGCCGGATCATCTTCTGCATCGGCAGCCGCAGAAGCAGCGTCCTCGTCGTCAAGAGAGCCAGCTGCGTCAGGCATCTTGACAGCCCCAACCGGTTCCGCATCGTCATTATCCCCGTTGATGTTCAGCTCCGTATCCGGCTCGCCCTCTGCATCTTCGTCCTCGTCGTAATCGGCATCCTGATCCCCCTCGGCGGTCTCCCCAGTGTATGCCCGATGAACCGCATTCTGTAGCTGCTGGTCCATCTCATAGAGATCGGTCTCCTCTTCCCCTTCCGCGTCCTGATCACTGTCCACCATATCTGCTGGCGGTCTTGTCTCTGGATCGTCGATGGCCGGCAGCACGGTTGCCGGCATGGTGTAGGTCGCCGCAATCGCCAGTTTGAGCGATTGTATTTCAGGGATCTACCACGGTCTCGCGACGTTTGAATGAGAAGTTGAGGCTATAGAAGCTTCCCGCTAGGGCGAACAATCATCTGGCCGCGCATGGACGGGACATCGGGGACAAAACGGCAGGCTGATTTGGACGCAGCGGTCCAACTAGTCAAAGAGCCAATCGATCAAGCCGTAGCAGACGTGGTGATCAAGTGTCGGAGACGAATGCGCGCGCAAGACAAGCGCAGAAGGTGCCAAGTTGGAGGCGCTGGAGGAAACGGCCACGACAACAAGCAGACAACGCGTGTAATGAGAGAACTAGAGCCGTGATATCAAAGGCGCTGGTAAATACGCCAGAGTAGGGCAATGACCAACGCGTAGATTCGCAGCAGAAACGCCGTTTGTGGAGTTATTCAGCTTCCAAAGCCATCTGCCGCCTCTTCACGCCCCTTCTCTTGCAGTGAGGTTCACGGAGTTGCTGACTCATCCAGATTGACCCCGGGCGGGCTAAACCGATTTGGGAAGTCCTCCAGACCTCGACGTCGGCGGAATCCAGCGGGCAAAAGAAACGACGCCGGGAATCATTCTGGCCTGCCTTTTTCGCAATTGAAGTCGTCCATTGACACCTGGTTCAATCGTCTTCGAACATCTTCTGACATTGCAACGAATTGAGGATTTGCGTTCCCCAAAATGGGTGTCCCTTTCGAAGCCCTTATCCCCTATGGGATCATCATCGCTGTGTGTATCCGCAACCCCGAGCATGCCAGTTCGAATTACTGAAGGATCATGACAGATGTTCGGCGTGACCGGTGCCGGCCTCACTGCTGCTAAGTACTTTGGAAACGAAGGTAAAAAGGCGCGGTGGAACAAAGATCTGTGGGACAGAGTAAGTGCTTCTTTACCTGTGGGTTGCGACCGATTGACCAAATTGGCTAATATCCATCTAGCAAAGTGCGTGACCTGCCGCTTGCAATCTTGCAATATCTCCTCCTCCCGCAAACTGACGATATATCTGCCATAGTGATGGAACGAGACTTGAGAATCACAGGAACTTTACGAGGCCAGTCAGGCAATGCCGTAGCGCCAAAGGGATTCGATGTCAGCAACCCGTGGAAGGTACGTCATGTCGTCGACTCGATGAGTTTATTTCGGGGTGAATGCGCAGTGCTCACCACTCTACAGCTTGAGAAACGGATTTTCTAAGTCACGGCAACGTGTCTCCGCATCATGTCTTGACCTTTTTCTTTTAGCTTGTGTTCGCCTGCATTTTCCTAAATCAATATCCACGCTACGGTCCTAGAGCAACGTCGTTTGTACAATATCACTTGGCAAGCGAAACGCTGCAAAGCTAGTTTTCAATTGTCAAAAGAATTCTATTTGATCTGGGAGCTCAAGCCCTGTATTCCTTCCACTTCATGATCCTGGAAGTGCATATCGAAATACTTCGCCAGCGCTTGTCTCCGATCATCTTCGTTTGCTAGCGTGGCCACAACTTCTGTCTCCTTACCCAGTCTTCTCTTGACTTCTTTTCCTGACATCACATATATACCTCGGGGTTCGAGTCCATCCTCGCTCAGAATCACCTTTGTACAGACAAACATCTGGGTAAACCAGCTGGTGGGATGCTGGCTGGTCATAAAGTTCATCACTTCAAAGTCCTGTGGCAGGAATTCAACCTCCGAGAAGGAGTACATCGGTATCCATTCGCTTTCCGGGTCACGTCTGATCTGGCAAATCCAGACCTTCTGGCTCTTGTCGACGAAATCCGGGATGCTGTCCTTGATCAGGCGCATCTCGCTGGGCGCAATACAGACTGCGACCTCGTTTTTCTTCATTGGCAGCGGACCGGTAGGGCCATTGCTGCCGAACCCAACGTCAACCTTTTTTGACAAGTTCAAATCAGTAGCTGCCCGCGATAATTCTCAGCAGGAAACACCTTACCATGTACTTCTGGCCATCAATGGCCACGATGAGGACCATGTGTCCGCTGCAACCCTGCGTCAGTAAAGCTGACCTCATAGGATTTAGGATATTAAGGTACATACAGCCACACGTATCCCGCCGTCGCATTGTTCCCCGTCGCTACCGCGCGACTCACTCGGGCCCCCGTGGGATAGACCTGGTATCCCAATGACCGGAGGACGACATAAAGCAGATTGGTGTTCTCCATGCAGTACCCGTCTAGTTTGCGGGTGACCAACTTTTCAAACACGCACGTTGGATGGACGGAGATGGTGTGATGTTGCGAGTAATGCAGACCGGAATTTCCCCATGGGATGGCGGCCAGCTGCCGCCTGTGCAGCTCGGTCAATGTGGCCAGCGGATCTTTCTCGATGCATTGCCCCAGATGTTGGTACCTGGTGATTCCAGTGGTACTGGCAGAATCGGCGTACCCGATGCGCTGCAGATAGGCCTCTATCTGATCAGGAGTATATGTAGACGGTGGCGATGCCATGATAAAGGAGACCAAGAGGAGGGACGAGGCTATCTTGTAATAGAGAACAGCGTCCTCTTCGCGTCTCCGGAATACCCAAATATATCAAAGCCAAGACGGACTCGTATTCAGAGTTGGCGGTTACCAAGCGCTTATTTGTCAGATGAATAGCTCCAGATTTGGCCCGTGAAGCCGCCAAGGGTTGGTCTCTCGGTGGCCGATACCGGGTGAGCAGTTGTCGGTATTATTGGGAAATATATGTGTCAGACAAGACAAAGAGTGTTGGTTGTATCAACATAGGAGTTAGTATGATTCCAGCAGTATTTGATCCTTTTTAGCAAAATTCGATGCCTGTAGGACAATCGCAATGATGGTGCCTCCATGGTTCTGCTTCCCCGCGATTCAACCCCGCGGCAGAATGATGAATCATGAATGTACTATAAGGACGGACCATGTAAATTGGTATCGAATGAACATGACAGGTCTGGCCGTGGATACTGCGGAACTCGATATTTGACGGAGAACATGTTTCCGTAGTCCGGCGGATATTATGGATCCTTTGGACTAGAAACTTTAGGACAGACCATTTTCCTAGATGGTGCTGATCATGTTGGTTATCAGATCCTCGGCTGTCATCTCAGCAATGGGAGGCATTTGACGGTGAAACGTCGATGTAGTCTACTAGACACAATCACACTCAATTTTTATTCTATAAGGATCAGAGGACATGCGCAGATAGCCAAATTGTATACGCCGATGCAACTCAAATAGAGACATTCTCAGCAAGAAGACCGTTCCCAAACGGACAAACGGAACGTCGCATCTACACTGCGCCGCAATCACGGAATCTTCAAGTTCATCGCAGCACGATCTCACCCACAGTTTGGAAAACGTATCCGGCAGACCTCCTATGAACTTCGTGTCGCTGAACCGTGTGGTCTTTGAAATTCTCCCTTGTCATCCTACTTGTCGACCACGACTGATCTTCAAACCATTCCCCACCCAATCCTCCCATCCAAGACGCACCATGTCCAGCTCAATCGAACAGAAACTGAACGAACTGCAGAAATACTCTGCATGCGATGTACGAACTACAAACCGCGATAAACCCCCTAGCTTTCTAGCCAGCTTCCGCTAACCAGAGCGAAATCTAGGTATCAGATGCTCTCCTCAAACTCCAGAAACCCCCGCAAGGAACAGCGGCCCGAGCAGGGCACCTGGCCGACTTCAGTAAGGGACCTCTCTAGCAATCCTACTAGTACTCTCCGGGTAAGCAAAGCAACCAACGCACTAACAGATCCGTTGCCAGCCCCCTTCTCCCCCTGCATAGGCCGCAACCCAACCCAACCCAAAATCATCGCCCCAGCATCAACCTTCAAGTTCATCTCCAAGGACGACCGCATCCCACCAAGTGCTGAGTCCGAAGACTCGCACGGCTTCCCAGCAGGCACACACTGGGTCGACTTCGCCAAGCCAGGCACCATAGCCGTGCTCGAGCAGCCCGCAGACCAGCACTGCGCCGTCCTCGGCGGGATCATGGGGCTGCGGATGAAGGCCCTCGGTGTGCGCGGGGTCCTGGTGAACGGGCGCGTGCGCGATCTGGCGGAGATCAATGAGTGCAAGCTGCCGGTTTGTGTGATTTCAATCCATAGTTTGGATCGGGGCGGTTGGGGCTGATTGATTGATGTAGGTTTGGGCGAAGGGGACGTCGACGGTTGGGACGGGTGCGGAGGCGAAGCCGGGTGCGAGGGATGTGCCGGTTGATGTTGGGGGTGTGACTGTTTCCCCGGTATGGTGTTTTCCTGCAGGAAGTGAAAGTAGTAAATGTGGATAGTGATGCTGACGTTTCGCAGGGCGATATCATCTTTTGTGATCCGCTGGAAGGCGTGGTTGCTATTCCTCAAGAGCTCCTGGATCAAGTGCTGGAACTCATGCCTAAATTAGTAGCCATGGATGACAAGGTCAAAGACGCCGTGTCTCAGGGAATGAACGTCTTTGATGCGTTCAAGCAGTTCCGTACCAAGATTTGAGAGATTCCAAGGGAGGTATCTACAGACGACTGTATATAGAGTGGTAGGACGAGTGATGATATAATGGTGAACTCATGACATTGGTATTCGAACAAGTATTCAATACAATCAAGAAGGTGGTAACATGATATATGTCATCGCTATACAAAGAAATGCAGAGAAGAAAAGCAATGAAACCAGCTCATTCCTTCTTTTGTTTATTCCGCGACCCAGACGGCGGCCATACCCATACCCGTACCAACACACATGCTGGTGACACCGACCTTCTTGTTGGTGCGTTTCAGCTCTGTGAAGAGCGTGCTGATCTGTCTAGCACCGGTGCAACCAAGAGGGTGGCCAAAGGCGATAGCACCTCCCTTGGGGTTGATCTTTTCCATGGGCAGGCCAAGCTCGTTGACACACCACACACACTGAGAAGCAAAGGCCTCGTTTATCTCGTAGATGTCAACCTCGTCCTTGCTGATGCCAGCCTTTTCAAGGGCGACGGGGATGGCCTTCCACGGGCCGATACCCATGAGCAGGGGCTTGACACCCACAACGCTAGCGGCGACGTACTTGCCGATGATCTTCTGACCGAGGCGCTCAGCGGTGGAACGCTTCATCAGCAGCACGGCAGCAGCACCGTCAGAGATCTGAGAGGCATTACCGGCGTGGATGGATCCATCCTTGGCGAAAGCGGGACGGATCTTGCCAAGGGACTCGGCGGTGATGCCGTCACGGATGCCATCATCGGCCTTGACGGTAATGGTCTTCTCCTCACCGCTCTTGGGATCAGTCCACTTGACCTCGAGAGGAACAATCTCCTCGTTGAAGAGACCGGCCTTCTGGGCCTTGACGGCCTTCTGGTATGAAGAGGCAGCGAAAGCATCTTGGACAGCACGACTGATGTTACGGTCCTTAGCCATCTGCTCCGACAAGACACCCATGGGGACCTTGCAGTTGGCGGCCTCGGGGTGGCTCTCAAGGAGCTCAGAGAACTCGGTGACTGCGCCAGGACTACATGACGAAAATGTCAGCGTTCGGATATTTTTACCGCATTGCAAAAGAATGGTTAGACTTACCCGTACTGAGAGGACATGCTCTCCACACCTGCACCAATACCAACTTCAATCATACCGGTCTTGATAGCGTTGGCAATGTCCACAATGGCCTGCAGACCACTGGAGCACTGTCTGTTCAAGCTCTTGACAGCAGTTGACTCGGGGAACCCAGCAACAAGGGCAGCAGCACGGAACTCGGTAGCACCGCCACCAGGGGCAAGGACGGAGCCAACAGCAACATCCTCCACCCTGCTGGGGTCGATGCCGCTGCGGTCGATGAGGCCCTTGAAGACACCGGCCAACAGATCAGCGGCGGCGGTATCTTTGAAACCACCCTTGCCACCCTTGGTCAGGGCCGTACGCAGGGCACATGTGACAACGATATCATCGGGATGCTTCTCGGTGATGGCGGCGACACCCTTCTTACCTCCCAAGGTGAAGTGGGAGGAGACCTGAGAAAGACGCTGTTGAGCTGTAATCCCCAATAGTCAGTATATCTAAGTCGACTGAAGCGAAAGAGTATCCGAATAATCCGACTTACCAGAAGACATGATGACGTCAATGGAAACCAAGGGTATATGAAAAGAGGCGAAAGGACAACAAAGTAGAGCTCTTCAAAAAGTGTTGGATACGAAGAAGATGTCACACTGGGGAGTCCCCTTTATAACCCCAGAAACTGAACGTGGAGAATAATCATGGACTCTCTCGGTCTTGTTACCCTTTGCAGTGATCGTGCATCCAAACCTGTGAAAGTACCGAGGTCCAGCCGCAACATTGTTGTTCCGACCAGCGACTAAGAATTAGAGTCACGGGATCTCCGGCAGGAATGTGTCTTGGTTTTCATGTGAAGAATCACATCAGTCAGCAGATGAGGGTGGCAGCAGATGATCTTCTCTTGTGTCTTTGGGCCTAGGCAATATCTGATGATGCTTATTGCAAGCTTCTGCGTCATTTGATTCTACTTACTCGGCTATTCCACTACTACTCACTTGTACTTGATTGACCTTGTGAATGACATCTCATATTCGTTCTTTATACGCTACTTTGACACCAATTGTTATTATCTATCTACCTTACTGGAAAGGTCGAAGACTTACTGGGGTGGTACCTGAATATAGATCTGAGAATACTCTGATAGCTTCAATATACTCAATGTACTTCATGAATCTCCTGTTCAAATCACATACAAATGGCGGCGCACTTGTGTTTTAGTAGAAAATTCCTTTACATAACCTCTTTCAAGGATTTGTTGTCAGAATCCCGAATACAATCAGAATTGACAACTACTACGGAGTATGTAGGTGCAATATCAACTCCGAGCGGAGAGTCTCGGCGGCGGAATCCCCGACCATCTTTTCCTCTGCGCATCCAAGATCAAAAAAGTCCTGTCGACCTTACGAAGTCTCAACAACACACAAATCTCCATCGCATTGCGTCCATTTCACCCAACAACTGTATAATGCGCTCCCAGATACTGCGCAGCCTGGCAACAGCCGCAGCTGTATCCCCGTCCCGATCAATCCACATCCAATCCTCATTAAGGCAATCCCGACCAACATGCAGCGTACGATCTTCCCTATCCCTGCCTTCCTCATTTCGCTTTCTAACCACCTATTCCAGCAGAGCCTGAAAACCCCATCGCAAACAGCTCTATCCCGACCATTCTCCCACTCCACCCCCGTCTCCTCATCCCCATTCCGCCTCTCCTCGAAACCCAACACCGACACCGACCACACAATCCCCCCCGAGCCACCCCTCGACGGCGAACCAGCCCCCTACTACAGCCCCTACAAGCCAAAGCGCCAATGGCCGCCGGATATGTCCAAGCTCTCCCCGAAACACCAGTTCCGGCTCGAGCGCAAGTACCGACGGCGCGCGATGCTCAAGTACGCTCGGCCGAAGTGGGTCAAGGCGACTAAGTTGGCTCAGTGGGGGGTGATCGGATGTAAGTCTTCTAGGAGTCTTGGTCCGGGGAAGGGATAGAATGGATAGAAAGGGTAGAGCTAATGTGGTTTGTCTCGTCTAGTTGTTCTGATATATGCTTTGTTGTTTATGGAGTGGGATGAGAGGGGAAGTCCGTTCGATGAGGTGGGTTCTTTCCCTCATACTGATATACTGCTGTGAGGTTGTCGCTAACCTGCTTGATCTATAAAATAGTTCCGTCGGGCGTTCTTTTCCGGCGTCAAGGATACATTCTCGACTCCGCCGCCTCCGCGCCCTGTCAGGAGAGCTGACGAAACTGCTCAGGAATAGACATCCCCAATAGAAGACCAAGTGGCATTCTCGTGTGTCCAAAGTCGAGGATCTGTCTAAGGCTGCTGTATATAATAGTTGTACCATATGTATGAATCAATGCGCTATCTACAAAGACTACCAAAGCAGGGCATCTTGAAACCTCCGCTATACTGTTCGCTGACTCGTCATTGTCAATCTAAACTACGAGTTGCACGTCCAAAAGAAAACAAATCCAAGAGTTAACTGTCTGAATTGTGTTTGAAAAGAGGAAAGAAGAAATCTCATCATGTTGGCTTTGCCGCTTCATTAAAAGTCGTGTCGCCATGGCCGTTGTTCAGCTAACAGATGCGCCCAAAACACCAAAGAAATGCCAACGCCTTTCAGTAACCAATTAC
The DNA here is from genome assembly GCA_011319215.2 of Scortechinia acanthostroma. Taxonomy (NCBI): domain Eukaryota; kingdom Fungi; phylum Ascomycota; class Sordariomycetes; order Coronophorales; family Scortechiniaceae; genus Scortechinia; species Scortechinia acanthostroma. The sequence goes on from JAABUG020000002.1 coordinate 445,762, forward strand.
TCCAAAAAGACAGTGAACCCCAGATGGGGGAACGAGTGACATGTATGCTCATGAGGGGGTAGAAAAGGGGGCAGCAGAGAGCAAAAGAAACAGAAAAGCAGACCTAGAACGCCGGGTCATGATCGCATGATGGAGTTGACTCACAGAGAAGTCGATGAGTTATTGAATCAAGACATCAAAGCTGATGAAAGCAGATTTGTCACAAATATGAATCGGCATGCTGTAACACCATACGAGCTTGTCACAGCCAATTGCCCAGGTCATTCTCCTTCTGAGAAACCGGATTGTTGGAAGGTAGGTCTAGTGCAAGCTCCAACCTGGGAGGCTTCTCCTCGAGGATCCCCTTCTTAGGGCTACCACCTCCGGCTTTGATGGGGGACTTAAGAGGAGATCCAGGTTCCGGTCGAGGCGGGCCCTCCCGAACGAATGTGTACGGCCATCCATCCTCCAAAGCAGCTGCAGTCCATGTCCGGAGACAATCATGGACGGAGGAGTAAAATTTCTCCTTGCATGTTCTCAGACTACCGCCCATTACCTTCTCGAACCCGGACGCGCGGAGTTCTGAACGCAACTTGTTGCGCTCTTCGATAGACGGCATACATGCAATGAGGCCGTTCATGAGGTCGAGATGCGCTGCGAGGTAGTTGGTGGCATCCCATTCAACACCGCCTACATACGGCGCAGCGGGAACAGGCGGCCTAGGTGCCGGAAAATGACGTTCTCGGAACGTCTGTTGCTCCAGTTCTGAAGGGGGTATGTCGGACTTGACGATGGGTATGACATTGAGATGATGAAGAAAAATCCAAAACACCTCTTTGGTTACATTGCTGACTTCCTTACACCAGACTCGATAAGGGCGAGACTGGTAGATATTGGCAATGAACGAGAGGGGTTGGTTTTCTTCCGGGGGACTTGGATCCCGCAAGTAGGAAAGGATCCGTGAGGCACTGGCTCTTGCCATCTCGTCGGAGGAGGCTGTAGAAAGCTGAGTAAAAAGGAGGTTCATAATGATGCTGCGAGTGGTGTATTCGCTCGGTCCTTTCTTTTCCTCATCGAAGAGCATCTTCAACAATGCTGGAAAGAGTTCGGCTTCAATCTTGGTCAGGTGCTTCAATGCCACAGAAGTTGTGCAAAGAGCCTTCAGACACAAAAGGGTTTCATGAAGCAAAGTGTCCTCATGCTCCTCCCTGCCGAAGAAAATCAGTACTTGCACGCAAAGCCAACAAACAGATCGGGCGACAAAAACGTACCGCCATTCAACCTTCATTATCCTGTAAAGCAACTGGACAATTTCGTCCATACCGCCATCGGCAATGAACGTATCAACCCAGTTGACGGTCTCATTACGCAATAGGATACGAAGCTTGTGTATCTTACCAACCTCAATCATCTCCGGCTTCTGTATCTCTCGTAAATAGTGGACAAAGTCCGATGGATCGGCAGCCGTGTCGCGACTGGCTGTAGCGGAGAGAGAGACGGTGGATGTCGCTGGTGTCAGGATCTTTGAGAGACTGGCAGGTTGGGATAGATCAACAGACTTTGGACGACGATAGAAGCTTCCGCTTTCAGGCCGCTGCTTCTTCCCAGGTGAGGAGCTGCCTTTAGAAAAGGTAAAGCCGCGACTTCTGGACCGCGATCGGGATCCTTTTGCGTCATGACTCTGTCCTTCATCCTTCGACTCGCTTTTGCGACCTCGACGACCAGTGCTATCATTGGCCGAGGAAGGACCAGCGCTTTGGGGAGTGTTGTTCTCCGCTCTATCCTTTTGAATGAAGTCAGCCTTGATGTTGGTGTCCAATGCCCTCATTTTGTCCCTCATATTGTGGGGAATGTTCCGAGCATCCTATGTCACCAGTCAGCATGTGCGTTCCGGAAGTAAGTAGTTCTTCTTAGTTAGGTAAACTCACAAGGAGCTTTTCGAATTCGCTTTCCAGGTCCTTCGAGTTTAATCGTCGTTGTACATCTGCGTCTTTCTCCTTCGCGTTGAAGGCAGAGATTGCCGCCTGCACGCGTGATGGTTTCTTCGGGCTCGCATCCCGCTTCATCTCGGGCTCTGGGTACGATTCGGACCTTGACATACGAGGCCTTCCTTGTCCTCGATGGGACTCAGTCTCAGACTGATCAACAGCAATTGGTTTGTCAGAGGGCACTGTTTGAATACTTCCCAGGAGCTCCTTTACCTTTCGATCTCCTGAAAGAGTATCGGATTTCGGACGAGGCTTGGCATCAGAGCGATTAGCAAGAGAAGGTTGATGGTAATCGTAGAAGTTTCGCTGTTGGGCTGGGCCGTAGCCTTTGGGCGTGTACAGCGAGACTTCTTCTTGCAATGTTCGGCGCTTATTTGGCGACTGTGGCACTGCAGTCTGGTTGTGGAACAAGTCGGACCCGTACGGGTTCCAGACAGGAGATGGCATGCTGTCCACCAGATCAGACGGACTTCGATTCTCCTTGTCCCGTACGTCTTTTGATCCTTCGGCCTTCCTTCCCCGCTGTGATCGTTTCAGGATGGCACTGAGGCTGTTTGCCGACTTTGCCTTCTTAGGCTTCCAACCCAGAGGTTCGTCCTCCTGCGCTCCGCCGGCTTTACTTTCCTTGCGATCCATGTAGTTTTTCAACGACTTCAGTGAGACGGCACTCTTCGTCTTCTTGTGCAAGGCCCCTTTCCCTGTCTTTTCGGGCGGCTTCTGTTGGAATGAAGTGCCGTCTGCTGCATCACGGTTGTGGGTTCTTTCGCCCAGCGGATGTTGGTTTAGAGCAGGGTAGGCCTGATCGGCTGGGGACCAAGACGCGCTTTCCGCAGCTGTGGATCGGGGGAAAATCTTTGGAGGGATAGCATCGTCGGCAGATTGGTTCCGTCTATGAGCTTTGGAAAGAATCGCTCGGAACCCGAGTTTGGTCGGACTTCGGGTGGCATCTTCGAAGATCTCGGGAGGGTGCATGTTGGGAGCCATTACTATCGCCTTTGACCAGAAACTAGCCGAAGCATAACAACAGCCGTCAGCGGTGATGTAAAGAAAAACTTCGAGAGGTATGCAAGATGAAACTCTGCTGGGACGTGCAGACACAAAACTTACGGTGAGAAGATGCTCCGATCGCAGCTGAGAAGAAATGATGCAACAATTTAAACAGGCAAGATGGACAAGAGCACAAGAACAAAGACGACAAAATCACAAACTGCGAGCAAGCAGAAAGACAGAGCAAGATGGCAAAAAGCAAGACATTGGCAAGCAGGTAGTATCTACTTGAAGTCAGGACTCGAGGGCAGACAGCAGTAAGTAATAAAAAGCCGGCGGCATCAAACGAACAGCGAGGACCAGCACGGCACAGCGAATGACCACCAGGTGGATAGTCCGGAAGTGAGAACAGTCTCGGATGAGTCGAAAAAGATGACCAACAAGCGCATGCAACATTCATCCACCAACTTTATCCACCAACGCCGTTGCACAGTGGCTGGAATCGAGCGTGGTGGAGGGAGTAAACACAGAGTGCAAGTGAGGTTGCTGGGGGCAACGATGGGGGGTAACTATCAATTCGGAGTAGTCTAGATACTCGACAGCCAGGGGAGATACCGATCATGATGATCAATTGATCAATAATTGATTGTCTTAATCCGTTACTGCAGACTGTCGTCACTTTGTTATGATCTACGGTCAGTTAATCCATCTGATGATGGCACTGAGACTGATGATATTCTACAGCGTCATCACCACTAAAGAATTTATTCGATACTGAGCAGATATTCAAGCGTTCCTCTGACCTCATCACCAATCTCCTTCACGAACCTCGATGTTCTAGATTTCGATCAATTCTTGACTTGTTTGCAGCTTCAAAGCACGACGCGCAAGGAGATAGATAGAGGGATAGATATTGGCGATGGAAGATACCCGTCTCCCGCGCAACTCAGACAGCAGAGCTTACACCACATGCGGACGCCAAGGCAAGGCTTCATCGGTGCGATCTTCTGGTTCGCGGGGGTTGGCTCAATGGCAGATCTCTTACTACTGCGACCTTACTTCTTCCCCTCAATGTACCATTGATTCATCTATTGTACATCTAAGTGCAGCCGGTCAGTCCTCCGTATGTTTGATCGATCTTGCCTTGTCGCATTGGGCCTCATGGCTTCTCTTCTTGATCTTAAACCTTATTACTGTGCCGGGGATGGACCTGACGCCGGACGGATCTCACTAAAATTCTGATGCAAAGGCTAGGCCACCATGCCGTCATCCTTGACCTTGAACATTTTGACGTCTGCAGACTCACCTTGCGTCTTCCGCTGTAATCTTATCTGTCCTTTTTTGTGTCGAGGAGTTTCCAAATTCTTCCTTGTACCCTGCCGATCCCTCGAATCATTTCCATGCGTCGTCCGGGTGAATGTGGGATACTGGAGCTCATTTGTCTACAGCGAACAACCGCAATCGGGCAGTTTCGGGCATTCTTCCCCGCAGGTCCCCAGCTTTGATTCCGACTTATATCGACAATTCTAGATTCGTCTATGAGATAAATCACTTTTGACATCCAAGCACGAGCATCACGCATACTTAATCTTGCTTTGGCCATTGGCTCGAGGCCTGCGCGATCTGCACCACGACGCAGCGATGAATTGTCCGTCACGAACCGATGACACTCTGGAGCATCCGGGCTGGAACCAAAATCCCCCCGCGTTGAATGCTGATACAACTACTCGAAATGATTTCAACGGCATTGCCAACTCAAAGGTACACCGGAAGCATGCGTCGGGAATGGGAGGAGTCTCGGGAGAAGGCATCATGGGGACAGACTCGCAGTCAAACAGTCAAGACAGTCACGAATCCGAAATCGTGGAGACGAAGACTCTCGGCGGCGTGATCGCTGCTGCCTCTGGCTATTTTCATACCCAGAGGCAGCAGCGATCACGCCGCCGTCGTCTAGATCTCACGTCAACGATCAGATCCCCTATTCTCCATTTCGCGCGGAGTCTGGTCAAGTTTGCGCGCTTCGTGGGCCCCGGGTTCTTGATTGCTGTTGCTTACATTGACCCCGGAAATTATGCCACCGATGTGGCTGCTGGTGCAGAATTCCGATATGCCCTTCTTTTCATTGTCCTTCTCTCCAATCTCTTCGCCATTTTCCTGCAGTCATTGTGTATCAAGCTTGGAAGTGTGACCGGTCTCAACCTGGCGGAGAATTGCAGGGAACATCTTCCTAAATGGTTGGTATACATTCTATACGTTTTGTCCGAAGCCGCTATTGTCGCGACTGACATTGCCGAGGTATGTACTCGACTGTTCTTTCCCTCTCCAAGCCCTGACTGATCTCGTGCTAGGTCGTGGGTTCAGCTATCGCTCTCAACCTCCTTCTTAAGATTCCACTGGTCGCTGGATGTGCGATCACCCTCGCCGATGTTCTCTTCCTTCTCATTTTCTATAGACCCGACGGGTCTATGGTGGGACTACGACTTTTTGAATTTTTTGTTATGGCATTGATCCTGGGGGTGGTGATATGCTTCTGTATACAGCTCTCTCTCATCAAAGAACAATCCATTCGCGATGTGTTCAGGGGCTATGTACCATCTTCCGCCATCGTACAGTCCAAGGGGTGAGTGATCCCAGCGCAAACTGTATTAAGATCTGAACCACTGACTAAAGTTTGTTTTCCATGCAGATTGTATCAAAGTTGCGGTATTCTTGGTGCCACGGTCATGCCTCACTCGATATTCCTTGGTAGTGGTGTTGTCCAGGCGCGCTTGAAAGAGTTCGATGTCACAAAAGGATATGTGGACCCGACCGTCTGTCTTGGAAGCTCTAGCGGAGAGGTGGAGTACAGGCCATCTATCCACGCCATCCGAGGCTGCATGAAGTACTCGATCATAGAGCTGGCGCTCTCGCTTTTCACCTTTGCCCTTTTTGTTAACAGTTCCATCCTGATCGTTGCCGGTGCCTCCCTATACGGGACTTCCGGCGCTGACGACGCTGACCTTTGGGGAATCCACGATTTACTGTCCAGTTCCATATCTCCGGCTGCCGGCTTGATCTTTGCGCTGGCCTTGCTCCTGTCCGGCATTTCCGCGGGGATCGTGTGCACTATGGCAGGTCAAATGGTGAGCGAGGGGATGCTGAAATGGACTATCAAACCGTGGCTTCGCAGACTCATTACTCGATCCATCAGTATCATTCCCAGTATCATCATCGCAGCAGCTGTCGGAAAGGACGGGTTAGACAAAACCCTTGTCGCCAGTCAAGTAGTACTGAGCGTAATTCTACCGTTCGTGACGGCGCCGTTGATCTATTTCACTTGCCGCAACCGTTTTATGACCGTGCCGGCTGATCGCGTTGGCGGAGACGAGGAGGACGTTCCATCCGAGGGAGTCAAAATGCGAAATAACTATCTGGTTTCTGCGATAGCCGTACTAATCTGGCTGGTGATCGCGGTGATGAACGTGACTTTGCTGGTTCTCGTCGGATTGGGCAAGGCCTGATACAAAATTTGTCGTTGCCTCTCTTGCATTACGATAGAGTTAGACTTAGACATAGAATTAGACGAGTCTTCGGGATATCATCCCAAATGTTATAATAGAGAGATAACCTCCGGAGGGGCGCAATAAAGAGCATCTCGTAGAGCGGACACATAAAATGAATCAATTTCCCAAACGCCAGTGCTTTCATGCTCCAGAACATTAATCGTCAATCCACTCATGTATTAGCCCAGCCCGCCAGCAGGCTCCTTGACCTTGGCTTGTTCCGGAGGCTCGTCAATAAACTGCGGCGGCGCCACCTCATCCTGCATGAAGCTAGGCATGGCACTCTCGCCCATCGCACTCTCAAACATGGACTCCTCGCCCAGCGCCTCCAACTCCGCATCGAGCTCCGCCTCATCCACATCCTCGGGAATATCATAGGCCCGCGAAATACTCTCCTGGATCTCATTGCCGATATCCATCAGATCGGCCATCTCATCCTGCATACGCTCGATCTTGTCCACGTCGACCTTGCCATACTGCTTCTTCAGCTCCTTGGTCGTCGTCTTCATCGCGTCAACCGTCGTCATCACGTTCTTCAGGTTATCCTGCATCATCCCTGCCTGTTCCATGTTCCACGATTGCTGGGACAGCTGGTCCCGTTGCGCTTCGTACTGTTTCCGCCGCTGCAGGACCTTGAGGGCCTTCTGGCGGAGGGCGTTCTTGCCTGGTCCGTCGCGCATCTTGGCGATTTTGGCTTGGTAGGTTGAGAGCTCGGCGTTGAGTGAGGCTAGTTTGACGTCGATGCTTGCGACGCGGTTGTCGACCTTTGTGACGGCGGGGTGTTAGATCGTGGCGGGGTAGAGAGGGTCGTTTAAGACGCTCAGGAGGGAACCTACTTTGGAGATCGCATCGTCAAGTGTTGGCTTAGGAGCCGTGTTTTTCGTTCCGAATAGTCGGTTCATCTTTCTCGAGGTTGTGTGTGAAGTATGAGGTACGGTGATGAGTAGAGAGGTACAATGCGGAGTGATGTAGGGACGGCGATCAGGGCACAGTTGGTAGTGGCTCAGTGGTTGCCGCCTAACAGCCCGGGAAGATGCCCCAGGCTAGCAACGGAGATCGTATAAAAGTCTTGGAACTGTCAGTACCTAACAGAATGCAACAGAAAACATTGTCTGGCAAGACTGCCATACTATTTGTCTAATAGAAAAGTATTTCATGAGTTTAGTTGCCTTGAGGTGGCTAAACACGTGATGAGATCTTCATAACAAATAAGGCTCCGAACTCTCGGAGACCAACAGCCAGGGAATTTGTCCCTTAACCTACAATAACCGTCATCTGACGACAATTCAACCCCTGTACTCCAATCGGAATAGTATCGATCATCCTGGCTAAGAGTTTCTCTTATCACCTGGCATTTGGTAATAATAGGCAGCTTATAGCACGTGTGACCACGTTGATTATTGCTCTTGTGGGTGGATGATCCCTTTAAAGTCCTGTCCATCGACCTCAGTGGGACGTAATCACCGAGATCTTCTGGACTCTGAAGTATTTAACATTTATCAGTCCCAGTGCGGTGCCTGATCTATACTTATCAATTTGCCATTGCAATAGTCGTACAAGACGCACTAGACTAAGCGACACCCGAGGATTGTGAGATCCTTCAAGTCGCAGTATCGGAAAGCACCAAACCCTCCATCAACAACAAAAGAAGAGAAACAGTCCAAATGTCGTGAACGTCGACTCATATATGAATGAAAATATGATTGCATGCTACTTATTATAAAGTTTATCTACTTCAAAACCACTGTGAAACGATCTGTCGCAACTTCGAGCTTTCTTTTCTTCTCCCCCTCTCTTTCGCCTAGAGGTCGCGTGGAATTTCCCCGCCGCTTGTCGGACTTGTGTTGGGTATTTCCGCTCAGCCTGGTTCATCATCAGTCCTCCAGGGTTCAAAGGTGCCGGCCGATCCAGACGCAGCCGCCAGCGCAGCACGACGACGTGATCCCTGAACGTCAGCTGTGACTTCTGACCTCTATTGACTGTCTACATCAGTCCCTTGACGACCGACCGACGGTTGATTCCCCCTCCAACTTGACCGACTGGTCTCGCCTGTGCAACAGGTTCCTGTGCCTCGCAAGGAATCACGGACTCGATTAACTTACGCCGGTCTGTGCCCGTCCTGCAAAACACTCCCACAAGGTGTCTGGCGCCGCCTTCTCTTTCTTTGTCACTCACTTATCATAAGGTCTTGAAGGTATGATACAATTCGCTTTTATTCCATTGTCCTGATGAATCGCTCTCTTGTCTTTTACCTGGCGTATTTGCCTCCTTCCCGCCAGCCTCCCCCTACCGTTATCCCTTAGTGTTTCTTTCCCCTCTTCAGAATGACGCGCCTAAGGCTCCGATTGCTAGGCTACACCCTGATTTGCATTCATTCAACTGCTTGTTCATGCTCTAGCTATTAAATGATTGCTGACTTGTTGAATTCCGACACGCAGCGCTTGGCCGCTCCGACCGTATTTATTTCGCAACTATTATCATCTCCTTCCTTGAGACGAGCTTCCACGAATCGAACTGTTTTGGAAACGTTTCTAATCTAGCAGCAATACATTCGGTGCATTGAACCAATCAGCAATTCTTACTCGTTGCGCTCTACCGTTAGACGTCTCCGTTACGACTCTCGGAGCCGATCAAACCAAGAACAAAAGTGCTTGTGATACCTTGCTTGTTTCCATGACGATTTTCTCTCGGCTCTACAGTTCAAGATGTTTTGGCGCTTCGGGGGATACGCGAGTGTCTCCACCATTGATACGCTGCTCGACAAGCCTGATGTCAGTCTCGAAGAGTTGTTGGACGAGTCGGAGTTGATACAGGAGCTCAAGCAACATAATACGAAACTCATAGAATATCTACGAGAAGATAATGTCTTGAAACGCCTTATGGACTATGTGATAGCACCTAGCCTGGTGAACGAGGATGATGATGACGATTCGGACGATTCGAACGACTCTAATACCCCTGAAACGAACAAAGATGCTTCAATCGAAGGAGAGAAGAAAGTCGACCCGCTCAAGGAGATCTTGGAACCTGAGGATTTAGACAGAGCTGAGAAGAACCGTTTGAAGCATGCGTACATCGCGTGCGAAATTCTCTCGTCTGAAACATGGTCGATATTGGAGTCAATAATGGCGAACACGAGCTACCTGCGCGACTTTTGGGGCTTTGTGAGGAGACCACCGTCGTTGGATCCTATTCAGGCCGGTTACTTTACGAAAGTCAACGAAACGTTGTTTGATCGAAAGACTGGTGAGATGCTGGAGTTCTTCAAGTCTCTGGACGGCATTGTTCCGGCGCTCCTTAAGCATGTCGACAATCCCATGGTTATGGATCTCTTATTGAAGATTATCAGTCTGGAGAAGGCCGAAGGAGGCCAAGGAATCGTGGATGTGCGTTCATCACAAAATAGTCCCTTGCCTTTTCATGATCTAGACTGACACACATCGCAGTGGCTGAAAACCCAGAACCTGATTCCTACTCTTTTGTCCTTCTTAACGCCAGAGCATCCGGCCTCTGTGCAAACATCTGCAGGAGACTTCCTCAAGGCCATCATCACTATTTCGGCAAATGCGACTCAGAATGACCAATCCTGCATTGGGCCCAATAGTCTCACTCGCCAGCTCGTCTCCGCGCAGTGCGTAGAGACTCTAATCAAGGCCATGTTGCAAGGTGGAAACCCGTTGACAGTGGGCGTCGGTATCGTGATTGAAGTTATTCGGAAGAATAATTCTGATTACGACCCGGAGACCATCGGTGGCCCTGATTCGCCTCCTACGACCTACGACCCTATTTATCTGGGCAACCTGCTACGGCTTTTTGCCAAACATATACCGGACTTTATGGCACTGATTCAAAGCTCCAAGCATACGATCAATGACAATGGAAAAGTACGAAGCGTAGAGAGAGGACAGCTCAACTCCGCTTGGGGCGCTAAAATTGAGCCTCTTGGCTTCGACCGTTTCAAGACATGCGAGTTGATGGCAGAGCTGTTGCACTGCAGTAACATGGGTCTTCTGAACGAACCCGGAAGTGATGAGTATGTCCGCCAACGTGATGCTGAACGAGAGAGGCTTTTCCGCGAAGGCGCCTTCGATCCGCACAAAGAAGAGACGTCCGCTCTCGAAGGCAACGAGTCTACTGCAGACTTTATCCAAGATTCTGTTATGGGCTCCGGTTCCCCTGAGGATTCTCGGGTTCTTGAAATTTCGAACGCTGGTGAGGAGGGGTACGATGATGTCGATTCTTCAGGCGTTCTGGTGGACAAGGAGAAGCTTGCCGAGGGAAAGGATGGTGATATTGGGCCGACAGAGCCGGAAGTTAGTGATGCACCAACAACCTCAGCCACGACGAACGACACAGAGGAAGATTCCGGAGATTCCAGCAAAGCCGATGATCATGCCGAAGCTGAAAAGGACACAAAAGAAGGAAACAGCTCTGACACGAACCTCCCGCCTGCGGTGTCTGATCTAACAGACCAACTCAATGCTATGGATTTGGGAGACACACAGGCCTCCAAGGATACCACGGCCAAGGAAGATGTGGAAAAGTCTGAGACTCTCACCTCCAATGACTCGGATTCACACTCTGCTGCACAAATGTCGTCGGACCCTGAAGCTGTACCAGCACCTCTGTTCTCCACACAACAACAGGAAAAGGAATCAGTAGCTTCGACCCCTGATACTGCTGGCCAGGTCGGGAATGCTCAAGGTTCCACGGATCCTGGATTAGACTCGACGCCCTCAACCACCGATGGTGAAGACTTGCGGGCGCACATCAATCCCTACGTTCAGCTCGATCCGAACGGCCAACCTGTCGTCGGTGATTATCTCAAAATTATGTTCGTGAAGAATAGGGTCGTACCCACGATACTGGTAAGTTAGCCCGCGCGACATATCCATTGTGTCAGAATCTGACCCCTGCGTGTCCTAGGATTTCTTCTTCCGCTTTCCATGGAACAATTTCCTTCACAACGTTGTTTACGATGTTGTTCAGCAAGTTTTCAATGGACCTATGGAGCGCGGATACAATAGATCTCTTGCAATCGATCTTTTCGAGACAGGCCGCATTACGCTGGCGATTGTTGCTGGGCAAAAACGAAGCGATGAAGCGCAGCGGACACAACGCATCAGACTTGGCTACATGGGTCATCTTACCCTCATTGCGGAAGAAGTTGTCAAGTTCAGCGAGCGTCATCCACCCGAGCTACTTTCTCCTACAGTCATGGAAGGCGTCTTGAACCCGGAGTGGATTGATTACGTTGAGCAAACTCTTTCCGAGACACGAGAGCGAGATAATGCAATACTCGGCGGTGTACGACCGGACATGGCTATTGGGCACCGTCAAGGCCTACTGAATCAAGGTCAAAGCATGAACGCTTCTTCAGCTCTCGCCGAGGCAGGCTTGAATGGTGGCGTCAGCAATACAGGCTTCCAAAACTTCGACATGAACCAGGGCAGTGTTTCTGGTGGTGCTTTTGGTCTTGGTGGCGGCGGCAGCTCTTTGCTGAGCGGCTTCGGAAGCTCCAGTGACGACGAAGATGAGGAAATGGAGGAACAAGACGATAGAACCTTGACCGAACAATCCGCCGAAGGTGGTTCCGAAAATGTGGGTGGTGATTTCTTTACTGACGTTGACATGAGCGATGCATGAGTGCATCGGTGCTCCTCCCAAATTACTCCGTTTCTCCAGTTCTACTCCATTTCCGCTTCCCCTCCCTAGTCAATCTAGTCACTCATCGAAAGGTCGATGAAGACTGGCGCCGCAATGGTGTTGACGGTGAATTTTGAGGTCATTGGGGAACATAGCATAGAGCGTGTATCTTCAGCGCTTCTTGTCCATGTACAGACGCATTTCGGGGAACAGTCCCCCGAGGTCCTGCGGCACCCGTCTGAACGGGGTGGTCTAGTCGGATATTAGTCCATTGGCTGCTCGCCCAGGCATTGATATACAAACGTGATTTCATGCATCTCTAGAAGAGCGGCTGCATTTGAATGATGGCCGATGATGGGTTATGGACTTCTGGGTCTGTTCTCAATTTCCTGAGTCACTCAGTTGTCTGGATACTGTTCTAGCCCGGATGATCTGACTCACGCAGACCCTCTTCCTCCTGTCTTCATAGTTGATTCAATGCCTCTTGCTGTAATACAAGCCCCAGCACTTGCTGACGTCGTTGTGAACTTAGGCATCTACGAACTCAACAAGTCAACCTATACCGATTCTTCCTCCACCTCCTGCTCCTCTCAGCCTTGGACCGTCTCGCGCGCGAAGGCAGCTGGCAGCTCGACTTGCCGCACAGAAACAGCAAGCTGCTGAAAATGGCGGCAACGAAGGCGAGGCCGAGAACCAAACAGACCAGCATGAGAATGGCGATGTTCAGTGGCCATCCAACCCTTTTGTGATTGCGGGCTTGGACGATGACGGTGAGGGTACGGGTTCACCGTCCAGAGCCGCTTTTTCCTCCAGCGAGTTTCCACATACGCGCAAGGACGAACCTTTTTCATCGCCTACTTTTCCCGAATCTGGCTTCAGCCCACCCGATTCGATGTCCACTAATTCCTCGGATGATGACGCGGAAGGCAGGGTTGACATGAGGCGCAAGGAACGTGTTCCCCTGGAAGTAGATGACGATGAGGATGACATGGGCGAGATGGTCGGTCCCTCACTTGGTGGTGAAATGCTCGACTCAGATGAGGAGGACGAAGCTATTATGAACGAATCTCTAGGATATCCAGATCTCGGCCCTGGACGCTACAGGAGTTTCCGAAGATCACAGTTCGGACCGTCTCCTTTCGGGGACGACGATGACGATGACAGCAGTGACGGCGAAGATGATGGACTAGTCGAAATCTTAGTTCCTGGGAGGAAACCTTCCGCAACTTGAGTGCCATGGATGGATATGACCAAGATTTGTCCCCTGTAATCCGTGTTTGGGTTGTTCTATGCTGGTTTCCTCTGCATTTGATTTCCTGGCGGTGATTGTGTTTGGCACTCTGGGATGCATGGATTATTTCCTTTCTCTTTTTCATGACAATGTACACTATCTAAATGTGCATGACCTTGTATACTGTTGAGAGCGGAATAGAGATGACCTTCTCTGAACAAGAAGATCTTGACATTAAGATCACCTACTGGTGCCCATCGATTCTGAATGCTTATATCTGCATCTACCAAATGACCAGTGTGGTGGCAAGTGCAACATTACTGGCGTTGTTTGCTACCTGAATACCTCTATGTTGGTTGATATGACCTCCTGTTGTTTCCTTGCTTCTCTTTGCAGGATTTTGTACGATAGTTGAGCGAGATCAATTCATTGATGCTTTGCGTACTATATTGTCAAAGTTGACACTTTGTGATTGAAAGCGATATTATTAGAATCTGAAAACAATCTTCTAAACTCATTATCCAAATGTATGAACAAATAGTAGAGCGATCAATTCTCGCTGTCATGTGTGATGACCATCCCTACACTCTGTTGATGGCTTGACTTCGAGACGCCCGAGAAAAAAGTGGGACGCCGCATTTCATCATCCCAAATCGCCCCTCCGAGCAATATTTTGTATGAGTCCTCCGTGTCCATCGTCTACGTCGCCACAATCTTAGTTTTTCCCTTGAGAACAGCTGCGAGGATCGCGAGGGCTGACTAGTGTGGTAGACAGGAAGAGTGGCTAGTTGGTTTGAACACCATGACGGACAGTGTTGGTCCATCGGCGTTGCTGCCACCGGGGTAGGTTGAAGCTCGGATTCTGTGTTTTGCTATATGTTGCCTGGTATCATACTCGAGGGGATTCCTCACCTCTCCGTATACAATATTGTAACTTTTGTTTGAAGGGGAAGTAGGAAGCTGGCTGTCTCTATTTTTAATACCGCAGATCTTGCCCTTCCGTTTTCGCATGTCGTTGAGACAAGCTTTCCTTGTTGTCTCTCTTCGTTTCTCGTCCATATCGCCCAAACTTTGTCATTATGTCTAATGAAAGCGTCTAGGTCAACCGGTGATGAGGACCTAGAGAAATGGATCACACTCGTGCAATGGATGACCAGCAACGGCGGCTACCTGCACGAAAGTATCCAGATCGCCAAAGACGAACAACGGGGTGTCCATTTCAACGTCAAGAAAGACTGGAAAAACGGTGTCGCAAAGGACACCCATCTCATCAAGATCCCAGTGGCTGCAACCATGTCATACCTCAATGTTGTCGAGCATCCTCTTCCCGCCGACAAGGAAGGCAATGGCACGGCCACGTTCTCTGCTCATGGGGTGCAGCTTCCGCGGGATTTCGTCGATGCTGTTGGTCCCCATGAGGCGTCTATTTTCTTCCTGATCGGCCAGTATCTGAGGGAGGAGGAGGGAATTTGGTTCCCGTATATTCGGACGCTGCCTCAGCCGCTCTCGCTGACTACGCCATTGTACTATGAGGGGGATGATTTGCGGTGGTTGGATGGGACGAGTCTGGCACCGGCTAGAGAGCAGAGGATGGGGGTGTGGAAGGAGAAGCACGAGTCTGGGATCGCCGAGCTTCGGAAGGCCGGGTTCCAGGACGTTGATCAGTATACATGGTATGTGTAGACGGAAGGACACCTCCCTTCTCTGTTGGATTCTTGCTAGTAGGTGTTGTCTGGCAAAACTGTATTGACGAAACCCACTAGGGACCTCTACCTCTGGGCTTCGTCCATTCTCGTATCGCGGGCGTTCTCAGCCAAGGTGCTTGCTGAGGCAGTTACTGATGTGGAGCTGCCTGAAGACGGCGTGTCAGTTCTCCTGCCCTGCATTGACTTGATGAACCATCGGCCTCTCGCAAAGGTAGAATGGCGTGCTGGTAAGCAAGATGTGGCCTTTGTTGTGTTGGAAGACGTCGCCTCCGGGCAGGAAATCTCAAATAATTACGGGCCTCGCAATAACGAACAGTGTAAGTCGCAGATGCAATGATCATATAACAATTAAAAACTAACTTGAATGCAGTGATGATGAACTATGGCTTCTGCCTTCCAGACAACCCATGCGACTATCGGATCGTCAGCTTGCGGGAACCTCCAGGTAGCCCTCTCGACCAAGCCAGATCCTATCAGCAACAGATGTATCCCGAGCGAGCCAAAGACACAGAGAAGCATTACTACGTGTTCAATATCTTCTATCCTCTTCTCGCGCCAGATACTGCCATGGAGCATTCCATCTTCTCGCCAGCCCTTTTCAATGCCGTTTCCATACTTGCGGCGAATAACAGGGAGCTAGAGACCCTTGAAATTACAGAGCAGGACATTCGAATCTCAGATGCATATGGCAACTCACGCGCGGTTCTAGCCGCTTTGAGTCAGATAATCATTGAATTGATCACACATATCGTGAAGTTGAGGTCTTCATCAGAAGGCCTGGGAAATCCTGAAAACATCAAACAGACACTTGCGAAGATCTACCGTGACAGTCAGATCCGTTTGTCAGAGACAGCCCTCGTTATTGCTGCCTGGACGCTGAAGCGCGCACGGCAGCACCATTACAATGGAACCTGGGAAGAAACTAAGCGGTTGCTTAGTGCTCATATGGCTCGTTTGCCTGCGGAGAATTTCTCTGACGAGGTCAAGTCCCGTATACAGGTGAGAATCCTGGAACGGAAATCGCTCCTTGCGAACAACGGCGAACTTTTCACCTTGAAAGAACTGTCCAGCGTTCTTCCCGCTGAGATACAACGGCCTTGCAAAGTGTTCTTCGAACAAGTCTTGAGAAACTCTGAAAATGCAATACCCGAGCTAGAAGGAACCGACGAGACTTCGCCTTTTGCCTTCCCAATGTTCTTGTGTTTTGTGGTCGCCACTTACAGGAACACATCGGCTGGTAAATCACAACTTCCCACCAGACTGGCTACATGGGCTAGCTTTCTTCTTGAGAAGTATCCACCACCCCCAGAGGATGTGGCATGGGTGCTGGAGGAAGAAGATGATGAACCGATGGTCAGCTTGTTTGACGAAATGCTCGATCAGATGAGAGATCAGAATCCAGACATCTTTTCGAATCTAGCTTCGTTCACCGGAGACTGGAAAACGGATAACTGGTGGCTCTCTCCGAACTGGTTGCGATGGGCGTGGATGGCTACAGAGGAGGAATGTGTGCAGGCGCCTGAAGATCCCCTGGCCTTCTTACGAGCAGGAGAACCAGGCCAAGGCTCGGTGATGCTGTCTACAGTGACTTATTTGTATATTCCGCAGTAGACATACTGGAGACAGAAAAAAATCAATAGAGAGGTACTTGATGCTAGAAATCAGGTCAAATGTATACATGACTAAGCGTATAACACGTGACTGCTGCTGACCAATCAGTGGGTGGCCAAAGGCGGATATTCAGCAAGCGCAGGAATTGCCGCGCCGTGAAGCTCCACGACGGCGACCATCCCCAATTGACCCTTCCACCTCTCTTTCAAGACAATCCCTCTATCCCCCGTCAATCCCCAGCAACTGGGCTATCTACCAACATGATATCTCGAGCGGCGGCTCCCTCGCCTTCCTCAATCGCCAACCTCTCCTCCCGCTCTCTCCGCGTTCAGGGTTCGGCTGCCCGCTCCTTCGCCAGTGTCCAGGACAACGCACACCCCGTACGGCATCATGGCGGCCTGCGGGACCAGGATCGGATATTCACGAACCTATACGGACATCATGGCGCTGATCTGAAGTCGGCAATGAAGTTCGGAGACTGGCACAGGACTAAGGATATTGTTCTGAAGGGTCATGACTGGGTACGCTTGTCCTTTGCACCGGTGGCACCGAGGACATTCTGTGGCCATGCACTCGTGTTGCGGGGTTACACTTGACTTTGAAGCTAATCTATTGTGCTTAAATTCTGCAGCTGATTTCCGAGATCAAGGCCTCTGGTCTGCGTGGTCGTGGTGGTGCTGGTTTCCCCTCGGGGTTGAAATATGTAAGTCTCCCACCGGGCCAATACGGTGAGCCTCAGGAAAACCATTAATCTTTTATCTGCATTAGTCTTTCATGAACTTCAAGGACTGGGATAAGGATCCCCGGCCCCGATACCTGGTTGTCAACGCCGATGAGGGTGAACCGGGCACATGCAAGGACCGTGAGATCATGCGCAAGGATCCCCACAAGCTGATTGAGGGTTGTCTCGTTGTGGGTCGTGCGATGAACGCCAGCGCCGCCTACATCTACATCCGTGGTGAATTCTACCACGAAGCAACCGTCCTCCAGCGGGCCATCAACGAGGCCTACCAGGCTGGTCTCATTGGCAAGAACGCCTGCGGCACGGGCTACGACTTCGATGTTTACATCCACCGCGGAATGGGAGCATATATCTGTGGTGAGGAGACCTCTCTCATCGAGTCGATCGAGGGCAAGGCCGGCAAGCCTCGCTTGAAGCCCCCATTCCCTGCCGCCGTCGGTCTGTTCGGCTGCCCTAGCACTGTAACGAACGTTGAGACGGTCGCCGTCTGCCCTACCATCATGCGTCGTGGAGCCAGCTGGTTCTCGTCATTCGGCGCCGAGCGCAACTCCGGTACAAAGCTGTTCTGTATTTCTGGTCACGTCAACAACCCCTGCACGGTCGAGGAGGAGATGTCCATCCCTCTGCGTGAGCTGATCGACAAGCACTGCGGTGGTGTGCGTGGCGGCTGGGACAACCTCCTCGCCGTCATCCCCGGTGGTTCCTCCACCCCGGTCATCCCCAAGTCCGTCTGCGACAACCAGATCATGGACTTCGACTCCCTCAAGGACTCCCAGACCGGTCTGGGCACCGCCGCCGTCATCGTCATGGACAAGTCCACCGACATCATCAGCGCCATCGCCCGTCTGTCCAAGTTCTACAAGCACGAGAGTTGCGGCCAGTGCACCCCCTGCCGCGAGGGAAGCAAGTGGACCGCCCAGATGATGGAGCGCATGGAGAAGGGCCAGGCCCGCGAGCGCGAGATCGACATGCTCCAGGAACTTACCAAGCAGGTCGAGGGCCACACCATCTGCGCCCTGGGCGAGGCCTTCGCCTGGCCCATCCAGGGTCTCATCAGACACTTCCGTCCCGAGCTGGAGGCCAGAATCAGGGAGTACGAGCGCGAGCTGGGCGGGAAGCCCTTTGCTGGTGGCTGGCACCCGGACAGCAAGGCCGAGGGCAAGTTGATCTCCCCTGGCATGTAAATTACCATCATTCCCCGACGATAAAATGGTTTATTTTTCATTCTCCCCCTTTCCTTCTCACAACCACAACCGGGATATAAAAGAGATATGGTAAACATCCTTAGACCCGCCCGTCGCAAAGCCATGGAGTGATCTGATTTGTGTTTCGTGTCCGCGTATAACCTCTTATCTTTCCTTGTCGTTCTGTGTTTACGTTCAGTCGTGTACAGTTTCCTGGTAGCAATTCGAATCATTTCATTTGTTGAACATCTGTTGAGATATTTTGCCTTTTTAGCAACCGTAAATTTTGAGTAAGCGTTCAATTATGAAAGACTTGTCTGCAAGGAGGAAAGCCACACAGCAAGGGCTACAGATAGATGGATAGCTGCAACGACATCAAATAATTCTTCAATTCTTTCCGTAAAGGCTGCATAGCTAGCAAGTAAACCAATCAATCTTTTGAAGCAAATTAGATAATATCATCGTGTCATGACAGACAAAAAAGCAACCATAGCCCATGTGACATTCACTGCTCCCCCACCTTTTTCAGCACAGTCATTCCGCGTCAGCAAACATCAACCAGAAAATCTCGATTTCAATTCCCCGAATTCGGCTCGTTCTCATCTTGGTGTGCCTCCTTGTTCTCGCCTGCGGCCTTCTTGGCCTCCTTCTCCTCCTTCTCCGCCTGTTTCTGATCCAACTTGGTGAGTCTTGCGAGACGCCACTTCATGCCGTGGTGGTACTCCACCCACAGCAGGCCTAGGCCAGCCAGCATCAACAAGCCCCAGAAGACGAAGCACCAGCCCCAGCCCATGGCGTTGAGCTGATGGTCAATCACGGCGGCACCGACAGCTCCCAGCAAGCATCGAACGAGGTTAGATGCGGCTGAAGCGGTAGACGCTCGGTCTGGGAACAGATCCACCATGAGCGTGTTCAGCGTGTTAAGGGAGGCAATGAAGCTGAATCCGATGATGAACTGCAGGACAAGGGGTGCCGCCAGCGGCGCTTTCTGCTGAAGAACCCAGCCGTATGGGGTGAAGGCAGCTACACCCAGAGCCATGAGGGGAAAGAAAGCCTGTAGACGAGCCTCCTCGATAGGGAAGCCCCGCAAATCGTCACCCTTCTTCCGATCGACTGGCATGCCTATCTTATGAGCAATGCGGCGATAGTTCCAATCCAGCAGCTTGCCGTTGAGAAGGGCTGCGACGCATGAACCCACTCCGAGAGGACTGTGGCAGACAGATATGGTCAGCATATATCGGGTCGTCCGACGAGCAATTCCCAGGGGCAGATGAAGGAGCACTTACATGTAGCAAAGACCAATTTGAAGGTCATTGAAGCCATACAGCTTGCCAAAGAGGTTGGGCGTGCTTGTCAAGAGTGCGGTGTTAGCCAACATGGCCAATCCGACATAGGAGACCACGATGCATGCATCTTTTTCCAGCAAGATCGCGAAGGCCTTGAGCGGATTCGGCCACGAAAGCTTCTTGCCTTCACGTGCTTGGTTGAGATGGGCTCTCTGCTCCTGATGAGCGAGGCGTTTTTCGGGCGTCATCTTCTTTAGTCGGCGACGTGCGGCCAAGTACTGAATGAGAGACATCCTCCACCATTGGTCGGGAGGAACACTGCCATTGCCGACGATATTCCGATTAGTCTCTGGCATCACGATCATGAACGCCACCAGGTAGCCACCGCTGATGATAACCAGGAACCAGAAAACACTTCTCCAGCCGAGAAACTTCGCCAAAATACCTCCAATGACAGGCCCGAGAGCCGGCGCCACCATAACACCCGCAGACACAGGTCCAATGAAGCTCCCTCTCTCCGACGCCGTTGCAATGTCCGCTACAACCCCATAGCCAAAGGCAATGGTACCACTGCTACCCGCGCTCTGGATACAGCGAAGAACCATCAGCGCCGCGTAGCTATTCTGCAACGCGAGGCCGATGTTAGCAGCCAGGTAGACAGTAAAAGCAAGAATGTACGCCGGACGACGACCTCCCGAGTCAGCAAAAGTGCCGATGAAGCTCGGAGCCAGACCCTGCAAGATCAGGTACGTGGTGATGGTGAGATTGATCAAGGCAGTAGTGAGATGGTAGTTCTTGACAAGCGTCGGCATGACAGGGAAATAGATCTGGGCGGAGAGAGGGGAGAAGAACGACGCCATGGAGATCATGAAGACGATGAAGCGCTTCTCATTCTTGCTAAAGGCCGAATGAGCTTCACCCTCGGTTTCGTGGTCTGCCTGCAGGGTCGTTTCCTTCTGAGCTTCAAGAGCAGAAGGATCCGAACCTGCGGACGTCTCTGCCGGCTTGTCGACATGGTACTGAATCACATTCTCGCCGTCGTTGGAAGAGGAAGAGGGCGCGACTCTGTCCTCCTGGACTTCGCGCACTCGACCAGACATTGTCGATGAATTCGATACTCGTGCGATGGCTACAAGAAGGAGATTAGCCCTCCAAAGGAACAGAGAGACCGAGCCAGGACAAGGATACATACATCTGCTTCGCTGTATTGCGTTACCTCCCGGTCTTTCTCTCCTTCTCTGTTTCCTGCCCCTTCTTCAAGGAAGCAAGGACAGATCTGCCTCAGTGACTGTGGTCTCGTATAGAGAAAGCCGGACACTTGTATACGATGGCAAATTCCTTGATTGTAATGCGCTCTTGAAGTGCGTATCCAGATCGCTGACTGGCAAAGGTGACAAACGGCGATCCACCTCAGGCACAAGACAGTGAGGAAGGCTTTGGCAAGAAGACAAGACAAGATCAGATGCGAGAGATGCTGTGATGGTCTCTCAGTCGAAGCTCTGTGTCGCCTTTGCACAACGAGGGACTGGTATCACTGGCCACAACCCCAATCAGGAAGAAAGCCGGAACCGGGCCTGAACCGGGGGTCGACCACCGCTCCTTCCTCTTTCTCTGTTGTGTTTTCATAATGAGCACAGAATGACACGTTCATGACTACCTGAGGCATCTATTAAGGCATCTATTGAGGCAGAAACACCATGCTTGATTAAATCTAGAGTAAAAACGGGCTAGTGAGAATACACGCAAAAGAGTAAGTAAAAAACACGACTTCGTAAACTGACTCGGTTCCCTTTCTGGATGACAGGCTGCAACATGTCTTTCGAATCCAAGCAATAGCGTAGAGAAAGTAAATGTCATCAAAGTCACCTCAATGGCCACAAATGCACACATATCTTTCATAATACAAAAGGACCTCCTTGCTTTTCCCCTCTTCAATAACCTCCAGCCATGATAGTATTGTAGTACCTCCGACTCATCTCTGCTGTTTGTATGATGCGCGCGTCGCCAGTGAGAGGCAGGTTGAGCACAGAGGGCACCTCGATTGCCTGTTGTTCATCAGTTATTTGAATCAGGGACAACAGTAGCGCTGAGACAGATGCGGTACTTACGCTGACGTCCTCACGTGTAGTCCAACCGGCCACGGCTCGGCTCATTTCCTTGAAGGTGACTCGTGCCTCCAATCCTTCCACTCCAGACGTCTTGCCAACCGTCTCACCCATCGTCACAAGAGCGTTGACCAAGCGACTCAGCCGACTCGGATCACGCTTTCCATTCTTAGCAGTGACAAGACGTAGGAAATCGTCGTAGATCCCACCGCCGCTCGCCCAGCCTTGGACCTTGCGTTCTGGACCCTCGCCAAAGCCCGAGATTAATGCCTCCAGAGTGGCGTAGTCCCGCTCAATAACCGCAGTTGGGCCCACGATGCGGCAGAAAGTGGAGTGTGCATCATTCCAGTTCTTGCCACGGATTAGACAATCCACCTCTCGGGCGGCATCGCCGCTATCACGAGCAAACAAAGCTTTCGCACCCCAGATCCAGGCCTCGGGAAGCTGCAACTCTGCGGTGAGATACTGCCATGTGGCATCTGGCGCACCCTCCGCAGTCACTGGGTCGGGTAAAGAGGCCGCGAAGCGTGCCAACGTTTCCTTGACGGCACGTTCACGATCCGACGCTCGAGAGAGATGGAGCAGAACAAACACTGCTTGCGCAAGCTCCCCACTAGAACTGAGCTCCCAAGCGAAATCCCAGACCAATTGGTCAGCCCGCACCGAGTTGATCTTGAAACTGTCGTGTTGTCCGACAGCGGTCGTGAGAAGCTGATACAGCTGGAACGGTAACCGGTTAGACAGTTTGTCTCCCGTCACAGACTCAGGAAGGAGGGCAGCCGGGAATTCGAGTGCTGGCAAATCGGAACTCTTGGCAGCAGCAGTAGTACCCGAGTAGACCTTCAGTAGAACCCACAGGGGAGATTCTCGACCAAGAGTGTCAGATAGGGAATGCGACATAACATCTCCCTCCAGGAGGGATGCAGGGTAAGGAAAGGCAGACTCGTCCCCGCTCATCAACTCTTTGGCGAATTTCAGGACGGCGTTCTCGATAGGCTCGTCATCGGAAATACCGTACCACAAACGGAGACCAAAGGCTTGGAACCAGTCCAGCTCGAATCGCTCAGTGAAGGTAAATGTAGACGCACGATCCTCCAAAGCGCCACCGGACTTGCCCTCGCTGCGGAGTCCATTGCCAGCTAGAAGCTCGTACAGAGCTCGGATCGGCTCGGTCATCTCGGAATAGACGTTGTGCTGGCGCCACATCTCAATCTGTCTTGCCATGTCCGATCTAGTTGTGGCATCTCGACCAATCTGCGAGACCAGTGTAGCCAGATGAAGATTTTGGCTTGCAATCAAAACTTTGCACGCCTCTTCGACTCGGTGAGAACACAAAAGGAAGACAGCTCGTTCTTCAGCAGATTCGATTTTATCCAAATCATGAGCGTGTCTCTCGCGCACAATGCTCTCCCACAGGCGACTGAGTCGGTCCTTCTTGATACGTTGGAGGTATTTCGGACGGAGTTGCGGCGGCACCCCAGCAGAGATGTCATCTTCAATCTCATCGTTGAACAAGATGTTGGCCAGCTGCCAGATGAGTCTTTCCTGGTCCGATTGTGTGGAACTCAGCGATGTCTGCGTGAATTGTCCAAAATCGGCCTTAGCCAGACGAGCGAAGGGAATGCCTTCAACGCGCTGGATGTGAGATTGCTTTCTTTGGGCATCAACCATCCCGCTGGGCTGCGACTCCGTCAGCATGTGAAATATTCTAGGAGATCTACAGAATCGGTCCATACCTCGCTGTCTTTCTTGAACACCATCACCTTGATGTCTCTCTCTTCGCTGGTGACAGAAAACATTTCCTCCCAACGGGTACCTGTCTGAGGAGAGGCTTCTGTCATGTCGTTCCTCGCGCAGATAAGTGAATCCATTGGGCCCCAGCGCGGCTTGAAGGAGTGGTGAAAGGCCAGGTCGTCCTCGTTTAGTTCATTCGATTCGCCAGCGAAGGTTTTGGGTTGCTTGTTATAAGGCCACTATGAGTTGAAGAAGAGGATTAGTCAATATTCCGCTATAAATCAGTTGTGATTCGACTATCTGTGATGACCGCCCGTAGCGGACAACGGCTAAAGTACATCCTAAACAAGCAAATCGTAAAGGCAAACAACAGCTAGCAACGATTCAAGGGAGTCAAACCTCAAAACCTTTCGGCTGCACCGGCTGCGCCTTCAGAGGAGATTGTCCCTGCTGCTTACGCGGCTGCTGGAACAAAGAGTTCATCAGATCAATGCTCGTCGCAAACCCTTTCTGTCGGTTGTCGGTAACAGTTTTCTTTGGCGTATCATCGCGAAGAGGTCGGTCTGTGAAAGCATTCGCTTGAATCTCGCGGAGCGCATCCCGATTCTGTTTTCTTGGACTTATTGTCCGCTGGAGCTGCTCGGCCCAGTCACCACTAAGGTTGAGACGCGCCTTGGAAGGCGTTTCCCAGGGTCTCAACGAGTGTTGAGTGTTTTCAATGTAGCTGTCGGTGCTGTTGGCATCGTCGTGCTCCACGGTATGATCAAGGTTGGGGAAGGTGCCCGCCATTTCCATTTCCTCGCCTTCATCGAATTCAACATCTGATTCGCCAGTCTGCTGGCTCTCGGTGACATCGTCGCCAGACTGCTCAGTAGTTGAACCCGTGGAGCCTTCCTCTAAAAAAGACTCCTCATCCACAGAAGCTGCGTCGTTGTCTCCAATCGTTTCCATTACTTGATTACCAAACGCCCCCGGCACCATCTTGCGCTTTTTGAAATCGAAAGTATCGTCCTCGACCCCGGCCACAGATCCAACAAAAGAGTCATCAGTTGTGAACGTTGAGGTTGGCTCCGAGCCCACGGTGTTCGCGAGATTGGCAGGAGTCTGGGCCTTCGGAGTCGGAGTGTCAGGAGCAGCACTCAAAGTGCTTTGGTTGAGGCTCTCACCTTCATCATCGCTATCATAATCAAGGCCATAAGTGGTGAAGTGGGGGACCTTGAAGATCCAAGTTCCCGTCTCCGTCTCGTAGTCGATAAACTCAGTATTGTGCACCTTTCTCAGACGGTCGACGTGTTTCTCGAAAAGGGGCCCGCTTGTAAGGGGTGAGGGCGACTTCTTGTCCCTGCCTCTGGGCCACGAGTTTTCTATCCGTAGAATGGATGGAACGTTCAGGCCCTTGCCCATCGGAGGCTTGATTGCTTCATCGGGGTAGACCGTGATCTTACGCACACCGATTTCCACGAGCCCGCCAAAAATCTGGTCGAGGTCGACGGTCGTCAGATCGACGGGCTCATCGAAAGTCACTTGACCACAACGTTGACGGCCGACAGTGAAGCCAACAACATGCTTGAGGTCTTCACGGCTCATCTTGTTGAGTTCGGCACGGGATGGCTTCATCCAGTACTCGCCAGGTTTGGGGTCACCGCCGGGAACGAAGGGAAGTCTGTTGGAGCTATCGGTGATGGCAGCATGCTCGGAGTCTTCTGGAACAGAGGGAAGCTCTTTGCTACGAACAGATTCCATCTCCGGACGGGCAATCATGTCAGTGGAGGCCTTTGTGCCATTGATTCCGTTCACGCTTGGAGTCTTGCGAATCGAGCGCAGGAATCCAAGTTCCTCCGGGGTGGGTTCCGGACTCTCAGACGTCACAGTAACAATTTCTCCACCTGTGGTGGCGTCAGAAGGCTTTGAAGACGAAGCATCGAAGCTCACTCGCTTCTTCAATTTGTCGGTCGACGGAGTAGCATCCTCGCCATTAGTGATCCGCGCTGCGGGTGTGCTTACGGGACGTGCGAACAGGTCGTTGCGCAAGGAACGATCGATGGTCAAGCGCTTGAGGCTTCCACTGGACAAGCGAGAAGTGCCAGAAAGCGCACCGGGGGACAAGACACTGTCAGTCTCCGGGTCAAAGCTCTTGCGCAGGTTGCTTGTCGAGAAGCTCTTGCTAAAGCTACCCCGTCCAAGGCTGCCACCAACACCGCCGCGAAGACTGCCGCCCAAGAGACTGCTTCCCAGGCCAGTAGGGGTGCTAGTAGTGCTGGAGGGTGATCCGTAAGTGGAGTAAGAAAACCCGTATCCCTGGCGCTTGGGGGGGGTGATAAGGCGATTGGCCGCAGTTGGGGTAATCTTGTAGACGGGCAGTGGAGTGCGCTGCTTTTGCTTGATCGACGAAGAGAGAGGGGTGGCAAGGGGACCAGGGCTTGGGGCACTAGGAGCAGGCAAGCCAGAGAAGATGGACTGGTTGCCATACGGATTGCCATCGAGCAAAGAAGCCTGCAGACTTCCAGGAACAGGCTGCTGTGCCTGCTGCTGTTGCAGTGGCTGTGCCTGTTGGGTTGTACCGAAGAGGCTACTGGTGCCGAGTCCAGTTTGTTGTTGTTGGCCCTGAGGGTTGCCGAAGAGAGAAGAACCCGCGGTCTGAGCTGTTGCACCTTGGCCCCCAAACAAAGAGGTACCGGTACCAGTGGCGCCGCCGAAGAGGCTCGGCTTCTGTTGCTGCTGAGCTTGGCCACCACCGAACAGACCGCCTGCACCAGTTTGTTGAGTCTGGTTTCCTCCAAACCCTCCGAATGCGCTAGGGCCTGTACCAGTGCCAGTTGTGCCCGCGCCAAACAGGCTCTTTTGGCCCTGCTGCTGATTTCCACCAAAAAGAGAACTTGTTCCAGTTTGCTGGGTACCACCCCCGAAAAGCCCACCTCCTGTGCTCTGCTGCTGAGGCTGTTGAGCGTTCTGACCGAAAAGGGAGGTGCCCGTGGTACCAGCTGCACCGCCACCGAAGAGGCCGCCAGAAGGCTGCTGCTGTTGGGTGGTCGCGCCAAAACCGCCGCCGAATAATCCCTTGTTCTGCGTCTGGTTCTGAGCCTGGTTCTGCTGCCCGAATCCACCAAACGCGCCTGTACCACCCGTCTGCTGCTGACCGCCAAACGGAGAGGAGGTCGCAGCAGCACCGCCAAACGGACTGGCCGCCGTGGTGTTTTGCGCGCCGAATCCGCCGAACCCGGTGGTGGTACCAGTTGTAGCGGTACCAGTAGCTCCACCGAACAAAGGCTTAGCTTGCTGTTGAGTGTTGCCGAATAACGAGCCTCCCGTTGCTGTCCCTGTCCCTGTCCCGAATCCAGTTGTCCCAGTTGGAGTGGAACCAAAGCCGCCAGTCGTGGCAGTGGTACCGCCGAACAGGCTGGGCTGAGACGTTGTGGAGGTTCCTCCTCCGAAGAGGGAAGTTGCTGGTTTGGCGGCTCCAAACAGAGGGTTAGTGGATGTAGAGCCAAATCCGCCGGTGGTCTGGGTCGTGCCAAATGCGGAGGGCGCGCTGGTGCCTGCGCCAAATGGCGAAGTCGTACTGCCAAATCCAGTGGACGGTTGCGCGCCAAAACCGGATCCACCGAACGCTGAGGTTCCAAAGGCACCGGCCTGTCCACTTCCGTTTCCGAACCTGCGGCCCTGGTTATAGTCACCCAACCGCAGCTCCTCGAAGGAATACTTGGCGTATGGTTGCTGGAAAGAGATGCTTTGATAGTGATTGGTCACATTGGAACTGCTATCCTTCTCCGTGAAGGGGCTGAATGGAGTGCTACCGGTGCCCTCGGAGGGAGGAACTGCCTGTTGAAACGCAGTTCCTGTGCCACCGCCGAAGCCAGCAGCGCCTCCGACAGCGCCTCCGAAACCGCCGCCTGTTCCAAAGCCACCAGTAGTGCCGGTCGTGGTGCCGAAGCCGCCAGCAGGCTTGTTGCCGAACAGTCCACCACCAGTTGTTCCAGTGCTTCCAAAGCCTCCAGTAGTTCCTGTAGCTCCTGTGGAACCGAAGCCACCGAATCCAGTACCACCTGTGGTGGAAGTTCCGCCGCCGAAAAGACTACCACCAGTTGTTGTACCAGTGCCGAAACCGCCAGTAGTGCGATTTTGGCTGCCGAATAGCGAGTTCGGTTGGTTTTGTTGTGTGTTCGTCCCAAAGCCTATAAATAAATCCCGCGTTAGTACCTGAGACAAGATTCTTTTCAAGAAAATGATAAAGCGATCATTGATTGAGAGAGTCCGTCCTCGGACAGGGATCCCAAGTAAGCCTTGGAGGCCATTTCCCGGACAACTCAACACGCGCGAACCATATCGAGCAATCCAGAAGTGGAGAGTCCGGGACTTGAACCCTTGAGTACTGGCTCAACTGGTATGTAACACAAACTACGGTCGCGGTCCACTTTAGACTGCGAGACGACTCCAAGCAAAGGAGCGTAGAACCCGGGATCCGTCCAAGGATGAGACGCAGAGAAGAGAAGAACCGCTAAGCTGATGAACACCGTCATTGTGCACCTACCTCCGCCGGAACCAAAGCTACTGGAAGTGTTTCCAAACAGGCCACCGCCTGATGTGGTACCGCCACCAAAAGGGGATGAGGTGGATCCAAAGCCTAGATGACGGGGAAGATACGGTCAGAGACTGTAATCAAGCTGCGATTCCTTCTCTTGTGGCTACTGCGTCGCCCTTCGTCGCGAGTCATCCGCGGGGGTGGTGGCGAGATCCAATGATTGTGAGAGACCGTCGCGGGCCGACGTCAGAGGCTACCAGCCTAGTCCTGGACTGAGATCCAAAGCGAACGAGGAGAAGACAACGAAAACAAGAATAATGGGCAGGAAATGGGTGATATCGCAACATGATGATGGATCATGAGACCTACCTCCTCCAGAAGTTGCACCACCAAAGCCAGAGCCGGCGCCGAAGCCAGAACTCTGCTGGGTGTTTTGTCCAAATCCTCCGAAGCCACCGAAAGACGACATGATTGTCAATGTTCCGTCAGGATTAGGAATTCATAAGTTGGGGAGTGATCGTTGATCGAGTATTAGAGAGATGCTGAACGTAAACAAACGGTTAGAGAGGTGGTCTATCGCGACGCCTTCGCACGAAGTCGAATTCGAAAAGGTATCTTGCGAGTCAAGGCGGTTTCGACGCGCAAGAGGAGGGAAGCTCACAAGAAGTTTGTGTTTGTTTTAGTCTCTCTGGGTTCGCTCAGCTTTTTATGGGGGCGAAAACGTCAACCTTAGCTTCAGACGGATTGTAAAAGAACCGTCAGAGCTAGCAAGCGAAGTATCTAACGAGGTGGTGGCAATGAGGGAGGAAAGATGGCGAAGAGAACGGGGGATGGAAGGGAAGAAGAGACGCGCGATGTCAAGAAAAAGAGGAAGAAAGCTGGAAGTGAGAAGTGAGAGGGAGTTCAGTGGACTGCCTGTTATGGTTTAGCCTCCGAGGCGGCTTGTACTGTAGTTACTTGGAGGTACTTAGGAGAACCATTCACTACTCACACTACTCACTACTAAGTGAACTGGGAATGTGAACAGAAGAAAGGTGATTAAAGAGCGAAGTAGATTATGCTTTAAATAGTTGGTTGTTAGTCTGCTCCCATGGTAAGTGTCACTTATTAATACTTTATTCAATGGTGGAATCTTCGCTGGGAGCGTTGTCGACCGGGAGTCATGTGACCATAGATGCCTGATCAGGCGGATGGCATCAGACCAAGGAGTTTTCAGGCATCTGTGGCGGATTACTGCGCTCCATAGTCCATACTAGATGAATGGTGATTCTCAATAGAGAATATAATAATACAAGATTGAAACCCTGTCTAGACCATCGATAGGGCCGTCGTTGCCTTTGGACTACAGAATCCCGTTGCAAAACAATGCTGAGCACAGCACTGGCTCTCGTCATTCGCTGTAATGAAGTGACTCGACATGTTCCTCTTCATGTCACACAACCCCCATTTATATTGCTCGGTACTGGTCATCTTCTTGCTCGCTTTTCCATACTAGGGACTACAAGACGAATTCGCGTAGTTTCTAGAATGAGACAGCGTCATGCCTGTGAGTACTGACTTCATCGCCTTCATCATAATTGATTCGTCCACGTTACTCCCTGTCCAGTCGGTTCCCATTCGTAGTTGGGGGGAGACGGCAACAGTTCCATTCTCTACAAGGCGCAATAGAAATTTTGAAGATGTGTAATATATATAGATAAAATGACTATGGCTAAAATATACGCCGAATTTCAAAGGCGGTACAACAGGGAATCACGGTATAAGAAAAGACGACTCTGCTTCCTGAGAATCCTGGGTTGAAACATTAGTTCAACGGGCTGGGAAGTTCCCTTCCTTCGATTCATTTTGTTTTTTAAACGCTTCTCTGATTCATGGCTCTTCTGTCATCGATCGTCGTGTCATCATTTCAAACCTACTTGGGTCGGGCAGCATGAACAGTCTCAATGATCTTGTCGACCACAGAAGGATCCGACAACTAGGACTCGGTCAGCAACGGACGGTAATCAAATATAGGTCGAGCAACTCACGGTTGAGATGTCACCCAAGCTGTCTTCTTCACCGCTCAGAATCTTCCGCAGGATACGGCGCATAATCTTGCCACTGCGAGTCTTGGGGAGATCGTCTACGACGAAAATTGCCTTGGGTGCGGCAAATGGTCCGATTGACTTGCGAACCTGCATCACAAGGTCCTTGCGGACTTGCTCGCCGCTCTCGTTGCCCTCTTTCAGAGAAACGAAAGCGTTGACAGCTTGGCCAGTGAGCTCATCGGTAATACCGACGACAGCAGCTTCAGCAACCTGGTCTGTAGCGACTGTTAGCTTGCGACAGCCGCATAGGATTGTGCAATGCTACTTACGGTGTTCAATAAGAGCGGCCTCAATCTCGGCAGTGGACAAACGGTGTCCAGAGACGTTGACCACGTCGTCAACACGACCGCGAATCCAGTAGTATCCATCGTGGTCACGGCCAGCGCCATCTCCAGTGAACTAGAACAATACAGTCAGCCAAGCTTCCTTGAAGAAATCGTACGAAGGGTATCTTACGTAGTAGCCCTTGTAGATGTTCAGGTAAGTGTCCATATAGCGCTTGTGGGCACCCCACACGGTCCGGGCCATGCTGGGCCAGGGCTGCTTGAAAGCAAGAACACCCTCGACATCGTTACCAGAGATCTCCTCGCCGGAAACAGGGTCGATGATAGCGGGCTCAATGCCGAAGAATGGCAAGGATGCACTGCCTGGCTTGGTGGGAGTAATTCCACCGAGGGGAGTGATGACGTGCGAGCCGGTCTCGGTTTGCCAGTATGTCTGTTCAAGCATTAGTCGCAGAGTTAGAAAGGCGGGTCCAGAAGTCCTTACGTCGCAAATGTGAGCTTCCTCCTTTCCGACCTTTTCAAAGTACCACTTCCAGACCTCAGCGGCAATTGGTTCACCGACGGAGCCCAGAATACGCAGGTGCTCCATCTTGTGGTGGATGTGCTCGTCACCGGCACGCTTCAGCAGACGCAGAGCTGTGGGGGCGACATAGAACTGAGTGACCTTGTGCTTCTCGATGACATCCCAGTAGCGGGAGAAGTTGGGGTAGGCGGGAGTACTTTCGAAAACGACAGTAGAGCAACCAAGAAGCAGAGGCGCATAGACGACGTAGGTGTGTCCGGTGATCCAACCAACGTCACCACCGCAGAAGAAGCGATCATCGTCGTGGATATCAAAGACGTACTTGCCGGTCATCGCAGCACCAAGGAGGTAGCCGGCAGTAGTGTGCATGACACCCTTGGGCTTACCGGTGGAACCGGAGGTGTAGAGGAGGAAGAGGGGGTCCTCAGAGTTCATCGACTCAGGAGCGAGATAGCAGGGGTACTTCTCGACCTCCTCGTGCCACCAAAGGTCACGGCCCTTGGTCCAGGGAACCTCAGCACCAGTACGCTTGTAGACCAGCACACTGGTAACATCGGGGCACTGCTTGAGGGCCTCATCGACAATGCGCTTGGTGCCAATCACCTTGCCACCACGCTTACCCTCATCTGTGGTGATGACGACCTTGGATCCGGCATCAAGAACACGATCACGAAGGGAGTCTGAGGAGAAACCAGCGAAGACAACGGAGTGAACGGCACCGATACGCGCACAGGCGAGGAAGGCCACAAGGGCTTCGGGAATCATGGGAAGGTAGATAGCGACAGTGTCACCCTTCTTGACACCCTGCTGCTTCAGGACCCACGCAACGCGAGAGACTTCCCGGAGGAGCTCGCCGTAGGTAATGATGCGGCCCTCATTGGGCTCATCGGCCTCGTAGATGATCGCGACCTTGTTAGGGTTCTTGATGGCATGGCGATCCACACAGTTGAATGAGGCATTCAAGCGACCTTCAACGAACCAGGCATTGTCGCCATTCTCGAGGGAGCCGACGTGGGTGGTCTGGAAGTCTTGGTCGAAAGTGAGCAGCTCACGGGCCATGCGGGCCCAGAAGGTGTCAGGGTTACGAATGGACTCCTCATATAGTTTCTTGTACTCATCCAAATCTTTCAAATGAGTCCTTGAAGGGTGCTTCTCAGTGAATGCCTTGGGGACGTGAAAAGTGTCGGCTTCGTGGGCCTCGAGCACCTAAACGATTGTTATTAGCCCACAGGCCGAAAAACTCCCGAGAGGAATCCGAGGGAAATTTGCTCACCACGGCCGGCTTTGGGGGCTTAGCGTCGCCGTCAGACATGTTCGCGAGCTCTCAAGGAAAATGCTGAGCTTCAACTGTTTGAAATTTGAAGACTTCAGGAGAAAAGAAGAGAAGAAAGGAGAATTGGTTGAGAAATGCTGCTAGAGATGCGGGGTTCAGCTTTTGTGAGCACCGAAAGTATGCGAATGCACGTGAGCTAGAACAAGGGAAATTAAGCTCAGCAATTGCAAAAGCAGTTAGACAGGAGTAGTCTGCTTGCTTTGGTGGGGTAATATTAATGCTGGGCCGATGCTACCTACCGAAGAGAGCTAAGGTATGGTAGTGAGGAGTGTAGTAGTAGCAGTAAGGTAGTAACGTATCACTATGGACCACCTTCGACACGAGGGTAAACGTAAGAGGGGAGAGATTAGGATGAGAGGAGCAGAAGGGAGATGAAGTAAGGAATAGAAAAAAAGCACTGAGGAGAAGACGGGGAAGGCCAGGCCGTTATATCTATTAGCCGTTCAGTACTATTGTTTGGTGAGCGAGACGCTAATGAGGATAATGTTGAGGTCCCGCTGCTCCCCGGGTGTCCGGTGGTCGGGGGAGGCGACAAATGGTTTATCCCTTAGTATTAGTTACTACTGTCTAACAATTAGATGCATATGATCAGTCTACAGGATAATAGGTCGGATTCACGCCAAGGATCCATACGACTTCTACGGCCTTGGGATTTTGGAACCTGGGGAGATTCATTCCTTCCGGGCGACCGTGCTGACGGCTGACTGACAGCATAGAAAGAACACCTAGATACATAGCTTCTCTACATAATAAGGTAGCAAGGATACATCTAATCCAGTCGGGTATTCTTCGACTTACACTGATGGTAACTACGGTAATCTCATCTACTCAGAGCTGCCTAACTACGGAATACTTGGTCTCGTTCTCCCATATCTCCAGGTTTCGACTCGAACTGGCCCGAACGCATCCAAAATTGGGCTCGGCCATGCGGGGCTTGACAGGTGCTCGTTCCGTTGCTCCGGGGAAGGAATTTGGAGGGTGGGATGGTTTATGGGTAAGTTGGTAACCCAAGACGAAAACAGTCGCTCTAGCTACGAGTATTGCGCAATAATAATAGCTGGAAAAGAAGATCTGAAAGGCTGGTTATTGGTTCATGTCGCTTGGCGGTCCCTACATGCCTACCTTAGGTAGGATACTCGAGGTAGCTACCCCGCCACGATTGTGATCATATGGATATGCTTGTCATATCACCATGTGGGAGTGCAGTAAACAGGTGCCATTATTACGATTGCGGACCTTGAGCATACGTGCCATTTAATAGTCAAAATCATTCACTGGCCCCGTAATTTCGATCTCATCACCAGAAAGGGGCAGGTCGAATCCGCGATCGACGGAACTACTCGGAGGGGTAGATAGTAGAGAGTAGAGACCTACTAGATACCTAAGTAGTATCTGCTCCGTCTGATGATCAACGGACTGAATTCCTAATGAAACTAACCTTACCCTTAGTAGGCTAAGTCGAGTCTCTCGTAATTCCATCAATAACACCCGGCCTGTAACGCCGTCAGCATGCCGGGAGAGCCATAACAACTTCAGGAATTTGTGCTTTGATCAAGGAGTCCGGCAATTCGATATTGAACATTCGAACTCTATGTCAGCTAGAATTATATTCGGTTCTAGACATTTCTTCGACTACTCTAGACTAAGTCTATCGGTGGTAACGTTCTCTTCTATTCCACAAAAAAGACCTTCGATTGCCCCGGCAAAGGCCGTTTAGACCATGCAGCTAGGAAAATCAAAGAGCAGGCGGGGCCACTAGATGTTACCGGACTATCTAGAGATGGACTGTTCACGTTAGGTAACTCTAGGTGTCTACCTACTTCCCTAGGAGCATTACGGGTTGTACTTCCCAAGTTGAGCATCTCTAGACCTCTGTAACTCTACTACAGCATGATAAAAATGAGGTTCCCTTACAAAACTGACGGATTGGCGCTTGTCTTGGTCTTCTTGGCGGCTTGAAGCGGGCATTAAAACGATTAAGCATGGATGGCGGGGAAGACGAAGTGCCCCTCCTAACGTAGGCTGCTAGACTCCTCAGGCTCACGACTGTTCATTTTGACTTCTTCGCAAACTGCAGTGAGAGTGAGCACCACGAATATCACCATCTCGGCTATGACTTCACTGATAATATAGATTACCTGCTCGGCTCGACTGAATACGGTCGCACGGAAGCTCGGGCATCAGCAACGGGTACACAATGTCATGTACCTTACTGCTTGGGACCGAGGTTACGGTATCTAGTTGTGATCCGGCGTGGATATATCTGCTTGTTTTCCTTTCATCCTGTTCACCTCAGTCTCGCGTCCTCCGTAACTGAACTCAATTGTCTCTTGTGGACATCATTTTGATCTCGGAAACAACGGGGTTGATTTAGCGTCCTCCCGGGCACGTTTAGTACCTGACGGGCCTTTGTTAGATGCTTTAGCTCGTCCACGTTGCAGGCTAGAGAGGTTCTAATATGCACTCTCCTTCCCCTGACTACTGGCGATGTTACGTCCTTGCGACATGGGACTAATAATGACACATATCCAATGATACGCAACCTTGCCATGACTCGATCAGAGGGCGGACTGTTTCCATTTTCTCAAAGCAGGGATCTTATGTTAACTGTCGTCAGCGCAGTTCAGGCACGGTCCGAAAGACCACTAAGTATGGTACGGAGGTACTACCTACTACTCTACATGTCCGTACAATAGGAATACGTACTCCGTACTACCTAGCACCAAATATTCCCACCGAAGTCCAGAGCCTAGATAATCCTTGACAGGCTGCCAGGATTCCTACCGCGATTGCTTTAGCAGATGCGCCGACATCAAATCAACACTTGGTCAACTTGTCACTGGCCTTTGGAAAAAAAGTTTTACTGCCCCTATGAGCAATCAGTCGTATAATTTCGTCTCCTGCCTGGTCCCACGTAAATAAATCATACAAAAAGAAACGCTTGAGCCTGTTTCGATGCATTCGTAAGCAGCGGAATAATTCAAACCCACTAGTCAATGAGGACTAGACCCCTCGACTGAAGCAGCCCATGGCTATCTAGGAAGCCAGCCAATCTCGATTCCACCAAGCGCTCATCCCAAGGAAGAATAGCACTATACTACCGTCCTGGATGATATCCCTGAACAACTGAATCCACATCCCAGGGCCAGCAAGTCCCCCGCCCCTGCTCCTTAGCATTATCCTCGCCCCGGTCAGCACCATCTCCCCCGTCGTGAAGAGAACGAACGGGTTCCGCGCCGTCGCAGGAGGCGGCGGCTGGCTTCCGTAGGTCGCGACAGACGCGCTGATAACCACGAGAAAGTATACCCCCATGACGATGGAGAAGAGGACATGAAGCACCTTCCACGTCCAGATCTCCCGCTTCTCCTCGTCCGTCTTGGGTCGTGTCGCTGCGCCGAGCATGCTCGATACGAGCGGCGGGAGGCCAAGGGCGGATGCGAGGTCTGCTTGCGAGACTCCAGGTCCGCCGTCGCCGCCACCTGCGCCTTGATCCAGCCCTGGCATTCCACCCGCCATCAGAGAGTTGAGCAGTTTCATCGTGGGGTCTTCATCGGGGCCTTCCTGGGTTGCAGGCGGTGCATTTTGGCGCAGAAGGGTGCGGATGAGGTCCTGTTGTGCTTGGAGGTCTTCTGGAGCGTGGTCCTCGACGCTGGCGGTTGGTCGGAGGGGTGGTGGTTGTGTTTGACGGGGTGCACCTAGTTCGGGGACGGAGACAGGTGCAGGAGGCTGGGGTGAGGGTGAGGGAGAGAGTGACGGGGCGGAGAACGATTCTTCGCGAGCTGGCAGTTGCAAAATGAATCAGTACGGAAGATAGACGAGAAAGCAAGGCATGATAGTCGTACCAGTTTGAGCTGTCCGTCCACTCAAGCTTGTAATCTTGTCCAAGCGTGCTGCACCACCTTCTCGGATTTTAGCCTCACGACGCTCACGGCGCAGCCTAGCTGCTCGTTGAGCTGGCGACTCTTCTGTAGAGGACATATTCAGGCTGTGAAACTGGGCGATGGGTGAGGAAGATGTGCCGATGCTGAGGCGTGGCGGATGTTTTCGAGCCAATCTACCGCGCCAAGGGAGATATTTTAGTTCACAGAATAAGCAGCTCTGGGTTCCCGGCTGCAGCTTCAGAAGGCGAGAGCTGGAAGGTTGGTCGGATTAGGAAAAGCTGGGCGCGATTATTGCCGGTGTGGATTGACATTGACACTTGACACAAGGTTGACAACTAACCGCCGCTGTGGCGCAGTTTAGCATCTCCATGACCTACATACCTTTCTAGACAGTATGCAAAATTAGACTGCACCTTAATCCTCACAACCTCTGCAATTGACGCTATCTAGGAGTGAGCTCCCTAATATGGCATTATTATATTGTGGGATATTCTATTTCTTTTGCTTTATTGGAGTTCGCAATGTCAATTGCTCAATTGCCTTGTGGTGATCATATCTTCAGCCACAGTCCATGAACATCAGGTCATACACTCCCATAATATAAATAATAAACAAGCCAAATACATGAATCATGAATTTATCTATGTAGAGAATTATACTGGCGAAAGCATATATCACACATTCAGGTCGAGTTCTAAGCGATTGGACATTGTATACTCTAGCTGGAGGTGATGACCAGTCTGTATATATCATGTCCCCCACTAAAGTACTAGTAAACACTGGCACACACTTTGAGTATGAAAAGAGACTCAGCAATTAATTACAAGCTCATACCAACCTAAGAACAGATAGTAAGGACATGTCTCACTGTGTGTCTACACAGGCATCAGTGTTGAGCGCGGTGACATCACCGCGTCACCTACTGCTTCCTCCGCCCCCCTAGAGAGGTATATCCTCGCTCCAGATGAGAAGCAATCCATCACAAGCTGAATCAAACAATAAAGCAGAAGCGCATCTAACTTGCTTGAATGAATTATTCTCAGGCTCACCAAAGTAACAGCGATTTATGATGATTGAATGATGCCAAATGCCAAGACATCCAATCTCGATTCTATGACGAAGCGTCCAGATTCCAAGTCCACAACATGTCACCGTCCAACCGCATCACTCCACAGTCTAGTTAATCTAACGCTGACTCGCCCGCTGGAGCTCTGGGCACTCTTAAGACAAGATGTCAGGGAGCTTCGTAGATCATAGGGCAATGACCGCTTGTTTTTGGATCAGCCTTGACCGCGTCCAGACTCAATAATAATTGGCAGCTGTTTTGGTTCCCTTCCTCCACAATGACGTATTCCTAAGAGTGTAGGTCGGCTTTTGCTGTACCACTCTCTAACAGGACTATTTCACTCTTCGAGATGCCTTGTTCAGTCAATTTCTTCTCTTCTTTCACTGGCAGAAACTGCCATTGAGAATCTCACGCGACTCTCTTGTATCAACGTCAATCTTCTTTGTATACCTCTCCTCCAGATACGTCAAAGTCAATTCGAATAGGATGAGAGCTTCCTTTCAGAATTCGTACTAAGCTCTTAACGGCCTTTTATCACATTACAGTTCGATCGACGCTTGACTGGCATTCGAAATGGCATCACAAAACACTCACAATGGGGCCACTTCACCCCAGCAACATCGAGTGGGAGAACATTGGAGCGGGACCAACCCCGTTCCAACCATCCAGAAGTTTATGGAGCGCCTCAAGCGTGAAGAAAAGGAACAGAAGGTATATGAGGAGGCCCAGACTGCCCGAGAACGACAGACCGAGGGTGGTGCTGGTCCCCATCAAGCGCGGAAGAAGACCAAGGGCAAGACTCGCAGAGTGAGAGACCCGGTTACCGGCAAGGATATGGAGGTAGAGGACATGGACGAACACTCAATGGACATAGTGAAAGATCCCAAGGTAATTCGATCCGCTTCATGCGACGGAAAGTGGAACTTCTGCTAAGCTATCTTTTAGTTGGTCGTCCCCAATGCCAACCTGGGAAAGCCAACAGTAAGTCCTTGAAGGATAGTGATGCCGGATTGTCTCTGACGTGCGCGATGCAGGAAACCAAAACCGATGCATCCCAGAACCTGTCCGACTACAAAGAGAATCAGGATGTGACCGCACCGCCTGATCCTATCGCTGAAGGCACCACGTCCGATGTGCCGATCCACGGTGAGAAAACAAATATTTTGTTTCACCCTACACCGACGATTTCCTACAAGCCTATGTTCGACCAGTTGGAAAAGCGCGCGATCGGAGTCTGTTTGAGTCTTTTTGTTGGTGTACTCTTCCTCGGTCGTATCTTTGGTGGCTCGCTTTGGGGTCTCATACCCTTGGCCTGTTGCACTACAACTGCGATCTGGTTGTGGATGAAAGAGGTGATCCGGAGTGGTCGCGAAATGGAATGGAGCAGTGAGCAGCTCCGAGGCCAGACGGTAAGGTTCTCCGCTCTGTATTGTCTAAGGAACCTCTACTAAATCAAGCCATTCAGGCTACGGCCAACTTGTTGCCGGAATCTGTCGAATGGATGAATACTTTCCTTGGTGTCGTCTGGGGCCTGCTGAACCCGGATATGTTGGCCCCCATTGGCGATACTATCGAGGACATCATGCAAGCTTCTGCGCCACGCGTCGTGGAGAACGTTCGTATCGCTGAAATCGACCAAGGAAACAACCCTATACGTATTCTGAGCATGCGGGCTCTTCCAGACGACCACGTGCAGCAACTGAAAGACAATATCCGCGAAGAGAACAAGAAAACCAAAGATCCTCAGGAGGCAGCAGCTGCTGAAGAGGGTGGCAGCTACTACAACCTCGAAGCTTCTTTTGCATACCACGCAAAGCCGAGTGGCCAAAGTGCTTCCTCTAAAGCACGTAACATGCATATGCAGGTTGTATTCTACCTGGGAATCCAAGGTCTATTCGGAGTGCCTTTCCCGGTGTTTGTGGAATTGATTGAGATGGTTGGAACTATACGCTTGAGACTGCAGATGATGCCAGAAGCCCCTTTTATGAAGGAGGTTACCTACAGTCTTGTTGGCATTCCGCATATCAAAGCCGGGTGCATGCCGATGGTGAAAGGTGGTATCAATGTTCTCAATTTACCGCTGATCTCCAACTTTGTCAACTATGCCATCGGGGCTGCCTGCAGCCTTTTCGCAGCACCCAAATCGATGACCATGGATCTAGGCATGATCCTCAAAGGTGACGATATCATCAAGGAAACCCAGGCTATCGGCGTGATGTGGGTTCGGATCCACCGAGCCGTTGGACTGAGCAAGCAGGATAAGCGTGGCAGCCATGGTGGCGGAAGTGATCCTTATATCAACCTTTCCTTCTCCAAATACGGCAAACCTATGTACTGCACCCGAGTGATTACGGATGATCTCAATCCGCTCTGGGAAGAGACTGCAGCTTTGCTTGTCACCCCGGAACTAATCAAGGTGGATGAGAACCTCAGCGTTGAACTGTGGGACTCGGATCGTCACACGGCGGATGACATTGTTGGCAAAGTGGAACTGCCCATCCGGGAGATGCTGGCGCACCCAGGTCGCATGTATCCTCAAGTCTCCAGGCTGCAGGGTATGAACGAGGGTAGCGATATGCCCGGCGAGCTGCATTGGGAAGTTGGGTTCTTTGGAAAGCCAAAGTTAAGACCCGAACTGAGAACGGATGGCAAGAAGAAAGACCTTCCGGAGAATCTCCAAAACATCCCTGAGTTCCAGGACGAGAAGGGCACTATTATTACCGAAGAAGAAGATGCGATCACGCATACGCCACCAGATCCATTGTGGCCCAGCGGTATTCTGAGCATTGTGGTTCATCAAATCGTGCACCTGCAACTCGCCAACATTAAAGGTACTAGCGGTTCTCGAAAGGGAAGGGAGTACGAGCCGGCAAAGAGTTACGGCGAAAGCACTGAAGAGGAGGGCAAAGAATTGCCCACCAGCTATTGCAAGATTATGCTCAATGATGAGCTGGTGAGCGATTGCCCGACGCTTCTACCGAAGAATAATAGCTAACGTCTCGCATAGGTATACCGGACCCGAGCCAAAGCACTCAGCTCCAAGCCCATATTCAACGCTGGCACTGAGCGATTCGTCCGCGACTGGCGTTCAGCAATGGTCACCGTGACCGTCAGGGACCAACGATATCGGGAGCACGACCCTATCCTGGGCGTGGTGCAATTGAAGCTTACCGACCTCTTCCAGAAGAGCTCGCAAGTCACCAGATGGTACCCTCTCGATGGCGGCATTGGCTTCGGACGAATCCGTATCTCGCTGCTGTTCCGGCACGTTGAAACGAAGCTGCCCCCCAACATGCTCGGGTGGGATGTGGGCACGTTCCACTTTGTTTCGGACAAGCTTACGCTGCAAGGTTTCAACCATCGGGCTAAGATCAAACTGCGCACCGGTGGAAGCAGTGGAAAGATCCCGCGTGGCAACTGTCATGTCGAGGGGAACAACGCTTACTACGACCTGACTAATGAAGACTTCCGTCGGAGCATCCGACTTCCAGTGAAGCATCGCTATCGGTCACCCGTCGTATTCGAGGTGCACACGCAAGGCAAACACGACGCTGCGGGTTACGCAGTTCTCTGGCTCCAACACCTCGTGGACAACGAGGAGACTGAAATTGACCTACCTATCTGGTCGACGAAGAATGGCAGCCGGCTCACCCAGAACTACATCACCGAGGAAAACTGGAAAGCGAAGGAAGTACCCGGCCTGGAAGACCTTGAAGAAATCGGTCGTCTGCAGCTTCGGTGTCTCTTCACTCCCGGTATCGACGACTCCCACGAGCAATACGTGGTAGACAGCAATTCGCGCGAGACCTTTGAAACATGGGAAGCCACCATGGCCGAAGGCGTGCGCCCTCGCAGAGTCACCGCCGAGATCCCCGAGGACGTCGAGAAACTCCACGAGGAATCTCTAAGAGCCGGCCGCGACGTCTTGAAACAAAGCCACCCCAGAGAGCGCAAGCGCTGGATCGACAAGCAGGGAAACGACTGGAGCGGTGCGTTCGGCGATGACCCGGCCGCCTATGTAGACTCCAAAGGGCGCAAGATCGCAGAGCCAGGTCAGGACCAGCCCCCGCAAGACCCAGTCAACCCACCGCCCAAGGAGGTCGAGCCCACCGGGGCCGCACACCCCAGCGACTATGACGAGGACTCGTCGACGTCGTCATCGGACGAGGACGCCCGGCCAGAGCAGCAGCAGCAGCCGCAACAGCAGCAGCGACAACAGTCCGAACCTCAAACCATCACCAGCGAAGCCGGCTCAAGCAACGCCCCATCGAACCGGGCAGCCAAGCGCAGCGAACAGCGCCAGCAGCGCGGCCTGATGCAGTGGAAGCCGGCGCGCAACGCGGTGTTCGCAAAGGATGAAGCCAAGTACGCACTACGCAAAGTGAAGCACAAGTTCACGGGCGGTCTGAGCGGACGAGAGCCGGACATTGAGACCGAGACGGGACAGTAGTCTGTTGATCCTTCTTTTTCTATCTTTTGCACAATATCGTCTTAACGAAATGTCTGTATGGGTACATGATTGTTTCATTGATTTCGGGATACCGTATTGTACTTTCTCACGTACACCTACCTTACCTATTTAGTTCTGGTTGTCCATGACTATTCATAAGTAATTAGTCTAGTCTACCGTCCATCTGATTGATAATAACTGTAATAAGGGTTTTGCAGACGTCCATCAGCAAAGGTCGAGCAAGGGTATCTGCAGGCCTATCACTTATCACAACGGCAAGCAATCAGATCGGTTGAATAGCCTCTGCCAATCCTAGCCTTAAATTAACTGTTACAGGGTGTATATGGCCTACCAGGCACTTGCAGTAGTTGGTTGATGTGATTGCCCGCAAACACCTCGAACAAGTGGCGCTGGACTGCATTTTCCACTGCGGGGTTTCAGACACTCAATAAATGGGGTTGCCACTTGTTACCTGTTACAAGTCTAGTTGCTACTATATTAATCTTGATGTTGGTGATCGTCAATCCTTCCTGCTCGGGAAGAGGCTCGTATTGAATTGGGGAGGGTGGGGTCCATGACACATTGGAAAGAGATGTTGAAAGTAGATTGCCAGCAACCACAGAGATATTAGAAACAGACAGTAAGGGTTGTATGCACCGTGAATTAAATAGAATAGTATCATGAAATGCAGGTGATCAAGGTCCCGGTGGTCTCAGACAACCGAGCGAAGAATGTATGAAATGATAATGAAACGCATGAAGAGCAAAAACTCCAGAAAATGATAAGAATGCAGGATGCTGAATAGGCTCAATCTGAAGAGTATGCGTGTCTATATGACGTAAATCGTAACCAAATCAATCGTCAATGCGAGGTGGTATAGATCAGGAATATGGCAATCTATCGGTATCTGTTGGCGGAGACTCGACGGCTTGATTTGTGTTTGAGCCATAGACAGTGTCCTGGGGTGATGTGACAGACGAAGTTGGACTGGAGAGCCGTTGGGAGACGCTGGAAGACTGACCATCCTGCGAGTCGCTCGTGGGCAAGCCCTCGGTGTGGTTGTCATCGTGAGTGCTCGCATGTGATGCAGGTGTGGTTTTGGCTACAAGAAGCTTAGAAGATGCATCCTCGGGTGTTTGCGGTAATTGGATAAGCTCGTTCTGCTTTTCCAATGGTCCCAAGGTCCATCTCCATTCGCAACGACGCTTGACGCGATGCTGGCGCGGTGTCTGGGGTGTGGAGGAACCATACGGATCTGTCTCTAACCCATCCAATAGGGCCACTGCACGAATCTGTCTTTCCGCAGCTAAAGGTTTCCTCTTCTTTCTTTCGCGTTGAGACTGTGATGTGCTCTGATATTCGTCGTCGGAGGTGCTTATGTCGGACGAAGGAAGGCTAGAACTGCCATCCGAGTCCTCGCTAGAGCCAGCGTCTCCAGAAGGGTAGTCTTCCAGCTCGCCCGTGAGGTCGGAATGGCGCGCGGTGTAGTGCACGGTCTTGATCTCCTCCTCGAGTGGATACCGATAGCTCACCCGTTTCTCGGCGGGGAAGAACACCCTGCGCGAGCTCGATCCCCCATTAGGCCCGTTCGGCGCCACAGATATCGATCGCCGTCTAGCAGTAGGTTCTAATGGCGAGTTTCGAAGAATACTCTTCACCCCAAGAGGTTGTTGATATGGATTCCCGTTAGCATTAGTGGGATATGGTGACGAGGGTTTGCTGAATCTTGACATGGAAGATTTGGAGGGTGACACCGTAGCAGAAGGCGGACAGGAGGAGACATCATAGGCGTTTCTGAAAGTGTTGCGCACAGTGGGAGACGCTGTGGCACCGGCTGCTAACGAGAGAGACAGGCCTGTTGTTGAACTGCCGAATGCCATTGGTAGTGACTTGGTCTGAAGGGTGAGTTTTGGTCTCTGCGGGATGGTTGATGGCCGGTCGCCTGCCGCGTTTGATGATACACCGCATGACATATTTGTAGAAGCGACGCCTGTTTGACACGAGGTATGCGATATTGTGTGAGAGACTGTTCGGTCAGCATCGGAAGGAGGGTGAAGATGCGACGGCGGTAACGGGGGCATGGGGGCTGCAAGCATGGCGAAGAGAGAGAGGAACCTAGGAAATGGCGCAAGATGATCGAGGGAGAGCCCCAGGAAATAAGGATAAAATCGAGGTAGAGAAGAGGACAAGGACGCACTGCGCCCCGCACGAAGAGGCGATGGAGGAGCAGACTGTAGTAAAAAGGAAGTGACCAGCCCACAGTTGGCCAGACTAATTCCAACGATAAGACAACTGTTGTATATAATCGATGGAGACGTCGGAGCCAAGTGGGAATTATGGAGATATTAACATATGTACTAAGAGAGGCAAGAAATGTGGAAAACAAGAATAGAAATACAACGAGGGAGAAGAGTAGCAGGTCGTAGTAGAGGGGCGCTTGGAGGGTTTCCTATTTTAGAAATGCAACTGCGGAGGCGAATTCGGCGATTGCTT
The DNA here is from genome assembly GCA_011319215.2 of Scortechinia acanthostroma. NCBI lineage: Eukaryota > Fungi > Ascomycota > Sordariomycetes > Coronophorales > Scortechiniaceae > Scortechinia > Scortechinia acanthostroma. The sequence continues at coordinate 490,139 of JAABUG020000002.1, forward strand.
CGAGCAGTTCTTTCTGCGGCCAAAGTCCGTAGGAATAAAGGCTTGAATATGAAGATGAAGATGAAGAAAAGAGACGCTGAGTGAAAATGCTTCAGAAGAGTTTTTTCTGACCTGAAAAGAAGAAAAAAACGTCTTATCACACTCATACTTCAAGTGAGTTATTCAGAGGGTGGAGGGACTATTGGACGCCATCTGGAGCAGCCAGTCTATTTCTGTCGTGCTCCTACGTATGTCGGCCTGTCTATTGTCGATCCGATCGTCAAGTCCAAGTCCATCTTATTCACTGCTAAGTAGACGCAAATTTCTGTCAGAATAATATCAAAATTAAACAATCTGATACAGCCCCTGATCGAACTATCACTTTGTCCATAGAATGTTGCAACCTAAACTCCGTTTATAGACAGGATAAGATAGCAGGTACCTGAATACGCCCAATACGGAGTACTATAAAAAGATCGAGACACGAGGCAGTGGGGAAGAAAGCCTTCTAGTACTACTTTTTAATACATACTAGTCACAAAACGGTAAGGCCTTGGTCAGAATGGTAAATAAGGTAATGTAACATTTGATGCGGTCCGGAGTCTGGACCTAGCATGAACCAATGGTCCTTCTATCCCTCAGTTTGTACCTTTTTTGACTGTCCAGAAACAGTTTCAGCTTTACCCTTCTGACAGAGGATAACAATGTTTAAGCTTTTCACGCACAGAGATATCTCAATCATGGGATTCGTCCGGCATGATGGCTCCGTGTTTCCACTACTTGTATCTTACGCAGGTTTCAACTTTTCCAAGAAGGCACCACCGACTTAATCGAACATAACCCGATCGTGTAGACAAACTTCATACCTTTTTAGTGCTTGGAGTGCGGGAGAAGCACTGATTCACACAGAGCAGAGCTTCAGTGTATTCATGCATTTAGAGTGATGGGACCGCTTGCAAGAGCCTGTATGTTAGCCCTTGGCTCTCCCTCCCCTTCTCATCACGAGGATCATCCAAGTGCTCGATGGTATGCCTAACATGAGCTTTCCACCTTCGAGTTATCAAAAACCTTACCTACTCCGTACAGAGTAGTCCATTTAGATATTCAGGATGCTTCAAGATAATCCAAGGCAACATTGAGTAGTGTACTATGACCGTCAGTTCATCTATTATTGATGCGTAAACATCATGATACCGGACCCCACCATCAGCCACTTCGGTTTCCGTGCCACAATCCAGCCTCCACTTCTGTCCAATCATCTTCTTCAAAGGAATTTGCCGTTGGAATAACTTCATCTCTGCCAGCTCAACAGCTCTATCCTTGAGTCGCACAACGTGGGTATTCGCGTTGACTGGTTTTTACCAACACATACTCATTGATGTGCTTGCTTAATATCTCAACTAATTAGGGAGATTCTTACCGCCGACTTTTCTTTGCTGCGTCGATAATGTCCGACGTTAGATAACCCACTAACAAGACCAATGCCGCACAATACCATTACCTCAGCATCAGGTGGATGGGGCAGGGCACAGTCGCGTATCGGACGAAGACGGACCCAGACGACTTCATATTTTGAGCAATCTAGATGTCTGCGCCTCGGAGGGATGACGGCCGAATCATCATTCATTTTGTTCGTACCCTTCGTAACTATGAGCAGAAAAAGCGTGGAGACTGGTCTATCAGTTTGCTCATGATCACTAATTATCAACTGAAAAATACAGGACTATGATTGCTTCTATGCCTCGGTGTTTGAGGCGGAACAGCCAGTGCTCAAGTCCCTGCCTCTGGCGGTTCAACAAAAGCAGATCGTCGTGACCTGTAACTACGAAGCTCGACGTCGAGGGCTGCGCAAACTGCAGCTGATCAAAGAAGCGAAGCAGATCTGTCCGGACGTTGTCATTGTTCTGGGTGAAGATCTCACCAGATTCCGTAATGCTTCCAAGGAGCTCTATCTCTTTCTTCGGGACTTTGTCTGGGGAAAGCGTGTTGAGAAGTTGGGCTTCGATGAAGTGAGTATACCCTACGTGTATTTTCAAGATTTTATCCGATACTAATGACCAAGCACAGGTGTTCCTCGATGTGTCCGACATGATTGCTTACAACGTCGAGATGCTGAATCGTAATGACCTCGAAAACTCGTTTTTTCACCTTGACCGTCGAGATCCCACAGTGGGCTTTACGTACGATGCGAGAGGCTTTCAAGGACACACCTATCCAGCTGTTCCCGACGTTGTAACAGACCCGGGCTCGGAGTGGCTTCGCATTAGACTGTTGGTTGCATCTCATTTGGCAGCTTATCTTCGAAACCAGCTCGAGTATCAGAAGGGCTACACTGCCACTGTGGGCATTTCCACATCAAAGCTTCTCTCAAAGCTAGTTGGAAATACACATAAGCCCAACAGTCAGACAACTCTCCTGCCGCCTTACACTGTGGCGGAGCATGGGGCGAAAAGCAGCGTGCTTCACTTCCTTGATGCCCATGAGATCAGAAAGATCCCTGGAATAGGTTCGAAAATCGCGCATAGAATCAAGTCATACCTTACTACGGCCGTAGCTGGGGCCAGAACAGAGGTTGGCGGGGCTAGCGATACCGGACCACACCCAGATGACCGCCCCGTCACGGTTGAAGATGTCCGTCTCTTCCCTGGCATGGGGCCTTTATTACTCGAAAAAATTCTAGGCGGCCCAGGATCCCCCAGGGGCATTGGCGTACGGATATGGGGGCTGATACACGGGGTGGATAACACTGAAGTTCTACAGGCTCGAGATCTACCGACGCAAATCAGCATCGAAGACTCATACGGTCGCTTAGACAGCTTCGAAGAAGTCAAGAAAGAGCTGACTGCTCTGACAGTCAGCTTGATCCGGCGCATGCGGGTTGACCTGACCGAGACGGACTCTGTCGATTCCACAGCTGGCGAACCCGCTGCAGCTGATGCTCTTAGTGCAAAGCAACGGCTCCGATGGGTGGCTCACCCGAGAACTCTTCGTCTCTCGACGTGTCCTCGCCCAGCTCCAGGCTCCGAGCAGTCACAGCGCCATGGTCTCAACCGGATATCTCGCTCGGCACCTCTTCCACCCTACGTCTTCAACCTCGATGAGAACGTGGATGCCTTGGCAGAGCGACTTGTGCAGGACTTGGCGATGTCCATGTTCCGCAAGCTCCACCCTGAAAAGTCGGGTTGGAACCTCCGTGTTCTGAATATTGCCGTCACTAATATGATAGAGAGTGCTGGAGACCAGAAGAACAGCAGCGGTCGAGATATTGGGAAGATGTTCCGCAAGCAGGAAGCGACGCAGCAGGATGATCCTACACCAGAGCTGGAGAAGACTGCCGTTAGTGGCGTCGCTCAGGGAGGGGATTCCAAGAGTGTTGATCCCGCCAGAGCCAGCGATACCTGGGAGGAAAGCGACGAAGATGACGATACGCCGTGTGTCGCATGTACGGGTTGCGGGATGTTGATACCACATTTTGCCATGCTTGCTCATGAGACGTACCATACCGCACCGGACGATTGAGAACCTCGGGTGGAGGATATGGCTCTCTTCTTCTCTCCACACTTCTAAGTTTCGAATGTGTCATGAAGCTTTTTATGATCACAATTGTAGCCTTGATGTCCGTCTATTTTCTATTCCGCTTGTATGATAACCTGTGGCCGCTCTACGGTCAGTGCAGTGTGCACCATACAAGGCCCTTAGATGAGAGATATGCTTCGCAAATCACAATCAAAAGGCCGAATCTTCCATTCTAACCAAACCTGGTAAGATAGGCATACGTAAGTTGGAATTAAATGACCCACAGGACATTAGCCACAGGCGCCGAAGGATCTTGGCAGTGATCATTTTGTCCTTGTTATGGGGGGAGAGTTGAGTTGGACGACGGAATGCACAACGCCCATTCGCCGTCTTTGATGCTCCATCAATGGGACTAAGCATGTATTCCTGATTATTATCCTTGCAGAAATGTATTAATATTATGTATTTCTTATTCAGATGACGATTAATAATAACTCTCATAATAATCCTCCGTGATTACTACGGTGGGTATGGCATAAACCACTCTCGACAGTTTCTAAAGAGACCCTGAAGACCCTTTGTTTGAGAGTCGAGTAGTGCATCAGGAATCTTCGCTCCACCTTTACCGGCGTTACCGCTCGCATCCGCAACCTCTCCTCCTGACCATCGACAGTCTCGTCTCATCCTCCTGTATATGATCCCAATTCATCTCTCTCTCTGCATGATCCAGTCATTCGCTTCTCCAGTCTTTCTTTCGTCAACTCCGGTACCGCCAAGCCGCTGCGCCCCATTCCAACCCACTCTGCCTGGCGCCCAGCGACCGTCATCCCTATTAGTCTTATCCTAGTGGAGGCTTCTTGGCCAGCCATTGTCGCCATTGTTCTATCAAAGGATGAATTAAGTGTCTCGGAGTGCGAGCTTCAATCAGTCCTCTTCCCGTTGATACTGAAATCGATCGCTTTCTCCCTTTCTTGCAGGGTGCATATCTTTCTGTTGATGTTCTCGACTGATCGGACCAATACCCGAGACATTGTTTCGTCTTACTTCCTCGGTCGTTCTTTATACTGTTGCCTGATCCCAGTATTCACTTGCAGCCCTTAAGAGATTGGAAAACATACGGAGAGACCTACGGTTCCACAGCCTGCTTGATCGGAGTCCAGGGGTTCCGTCTAGTTGTAGACGGAGATGAGGTTTCTCAGCAGTGCTCTGCCATTTGTTGCGAGTGCACTTTCGCTATTGGCTGTTCAGGTCGCAGGTTAGTCGCACTACTTCGTCGATATCTCTTCATCAGCGATAGCTAACTTGTCATCCAATGTCGGACAGCCCGATCGCAAGAACCTAGTGCTATTCGACATGTCTCGATACTCGAACACGCCGTAATCAACACGCCCTCTCAGGAGGTCGACCACCTTACAGAGTTCGATGTCACGTTCGAACTCCGAGATAAGCACCAGAAAATAAAATTGGAATTAGAACCCAACCATGATATCCTCGCCGACGATGCATACGTGCAGTACCTTGACGCAGAAGGAGACATTCATAGTGAGGAGCCCATCCACCGACATGAACACAAGGTATTCAAAGGGCGGTCTCTGTTGAGGAGAGACAATGGTCTGTGGAGGCCGGTAGGATGGGCGCGGATATATGTCAAGCAGGACGGATCCGAACCCCTGTTCGAAGGTGTTTTCAGCGTCGACAATGACAACCACCACGTCGAACTCAAGTCGACTTACTTGCAGAAGAAGCGCGTCGAAGATGCGAGTATTCCCAACCGAAAGTCCGAATACATGGTCGTCTACCGTGACTCCGATATGATTCGACAGGTACCTGTGCGCAATGAGTTGAAGCGTTCTTTGATCAGCTCGTCGTCCTGCCAGGCCGACAAGCTCGGCTTCAATAGTGACCCGCAGCATCCGATCTTCCGCTCCGAGTTTCAAGACACGGACTTGGGTATGAGCAGCTATGGTTTCATGTCTTTGAATTCGTTGTTTGGCCTCAGCAAACGGCAGTCGGATATTGGAAGTGTTTCAGGAAATGCGGGTGGTGTTAACCTGGCCCAAACCATCGGTATCACAGCCGGGTGTCCGAAGACCAAACAGGTGGCGTTGGTCGGCATTGCGGCAGATTGTTCGTTCAGGGCTTCGTTCGACAACGACGACGCTGCCAAGCAATGGATCATTAACGTGGTCAACAGCGCCTCGGACGTCTATGAGAAGTCGTTCAATATTTCCATCGGCCTGCGGAATCTTACCTTAACCGACAAGTCATGTCCTGAGACTGCACCGGCGTCGACGCAATGGAACATGCCATGTGATCAAAGCAACATCACTCAGCGACTCAACCTTTTCTCCCAGTGGCGTGGACAACAGAACGATGGCAATGCCTATTGGACCCTCATGAGCAATTGCCCCACCGGCAGCGAGGTGGGCTTGGCATGGCTTGGACAACTCTGCAATGCAGAAGTTACCAGTGATGGCAGCAGCGCGGTGTCTGGGACCAACGTTGTCGTCCGCGTCCCGGGGGGTGGATGGCAGGTCTTTGCACATGAGTCGGGTCACACCTTCGGAGCAGTGCACGACTGCGACAGTCAGACCTGCGCGGCCAACTGGGAGGCGAGCTCCCAATGCTGTCCGTACACCGCCGGGACATGTGATGCCAATGGAAAGTACATTATGAACCCGAGTACAGAACCAAATCTCAGCGCGTTCTCACCCTGCACAATTGGAAACATTTGCTCTGCGCTAGGTCGCAACAGTGTCAAGTCCAACTGTCTGTCCGACAATCGCAACGTCGTCACCTACACCGGCAGCCAATGCGGCAACGGTATTGTTGAAGCCGGCGAAGAATGTGACTGCGGTGGTGAGGCCTCCTGCGGCGACAACGCCTGCTGCGACGCCAAAACCTGCAAGTTCAAGAACGGAGCCGTGTGCGATGATGCCAACGACAACTGCTGCTCGCAATGTCAATTCTCCGCCGCCGGGACCGTCTGCCGACCTAGTCGCGGAGAATGTGATCTGCAAGAGACCTGTACTGGCAATTCAAGCACCTGCCCTTCGGATTCGTTCAAGAAGGACGGAGAGACATGTGGCAGTGCCTCTGGCCTGACCTGCGCCAGTGGCGAATGCACCAGCCGTGACTATCAATGTCGGACCCTCATGGGAAGTGTGCTCCACGACAATAACACGTTCGCATGCCCGCAATTCGATTCGTCATGCGAATTGGTCTGTACATCACCATCCGTGGGTGCATGCTTCAGTATAAACCAGAACTACCTCGATGGCACCCCCTGCGGTAGCGGCGGGTATTGCCGCAACGGGCAGTGCAACGGCTCCAACATTGGATCCTGGATCGACGAACATAAGAATATCGTCATTGGCGTCGCATGTGGTGTTGGCGGCTTGATTGCCATCTGGATCCTCTGGTGTCTGATCAGCCGCTGTTGTCGCCGACCTCGAACGGTCGCCAAACGGCCGCCACCTATGCGGCCTTGGCCGGGCCCTATGCCACCACCACCGGCTCAAATGGGTCAGTGGGCTGACCCCAATAGAGGGTACCAAGGTATCCGGGCTGAGCCGCCGCCACCCCCTTACCCTGGACCGTACCAGTCCGCACCACGATACGCCTGATCTTTCTTTTTGCATTGATTCCCGCAGCACTTGCATAACACCATCATTATATCCAGTTGTATATATTTTGGAGTTAGTATAGAGTCTTTATTTATGGTTTGGGTTATGACCTCGGAATTACAGGCTCTGGTTCACGCATTTGGTTTCATAGTTAGTTTTGGCTGGTATTACTTGCATATATCTGATACCTTTTTTCTAAGGCAATTATAAACCGTCTTGCGGGCGGATGCGGTTAGCCTCGCGGCCCTAGCCCTAGATATCTACAGATGCTGTCAGCACCTTCCTAAAACATGCAAACTGCTACCTTACCTCAGTCCATGGTGGCTTCATCTACAGCTGGAATAGGCACCTGACATTCTCCTACTACAGTTATTTTGTTGGTACGAGGATATTCCACAATTCAATTTTCTCTGATTGCATCTGGAAAACTGACTCAAAGGGTATAAACATGACTTCTCTCACACATAGAATGACCTGCAATCTATTCGACATTTCCATATTCTGTATCTTGTACATGCTGCATTTCTTTGTTCACCCGTATCTCTTTGTCTTTGGTCTTTCTTTTGTCTCTTTCCCTCCGCAGACAGCCCCCTACCTTGACAGACTCGGAACTTCAGGATGTGCCTGTTGAGTTCTAAGAGCGAACGAAATATATGACAGTTGATGAACGCCTAACACCTCTTCCTTCCTCTCGAATATCTTGTTGCACCGCTCCGCTGATGACATTGCAGCTCCTCCTTCCCTGACATCGCACTGGCCAAACATCTGCTGACCAGGAATATGATCATGTCGTCACTATTCCTACCTGGTGGTGTAGGCTAGGTCTCAAACCGTGTAACCGCACCCTTGGCTTTGAGATATTCCGCAATCTGAGCAAAACCATCGTGCTCAGCTATATCAAGAGGCCTCCATCCAGTAGCAGTCCTGGCATTGACATCGCTCCCTCCCTCAACCAGCAAGACGACCGCTGCGTAAACGCCACGCTGTACCGCATTATGCAAGGGAATAAAGCCCGAGAAACCGCGCGCTGCGACATCCGCACCATACTGCAGGAGCAGTTCTATGGCTTGCATATTCCCCCAGCCCGCAGCCCTGTGCAACGGTCTCGCCTGCCAAGTATCCTCTGTCTCGGTCTTGCTGCCGTGTTCCAACAGTAAACGGACTGATGCTGGTGTGCTTGTGGGACTGTGGGCAGCATAATGCAAAGGAGATGCACCGTCTCCGTCAAGGGCATTGACATCTGCGCCGAGTTCGATCAGCCTCCGCGTTGCGGCTTCGTTCTGCCCCAATGCGGCTACGTGCAGCGCTGTGGTTGACTTCGTGTAAATGGTGCTGTTGGTGCGGGCATTAGCAGCATCCCAAATGGTGTACATGTCGAGTCTAGCAGAAAGGTCAGCGCCCAAGGTCCGGACGAGGTAATCCAGAAGATCTACCTGGTCATGCCGAGTAGCCATCATCACCAGGCGAGCCCCCAGGACAGGATCGGTCTGGGTCTCTTTCTGCTGCATGGATGTCTGTATCTTGTCGATCGTCTCCTTACGCCCATTCTTGGCAGCCCATAACAGGACGAACAGGAGGGACATGGGATGGTCCCTAACGCGGTTTTGCAGTATGGATCGAAGAAGGATGCGCAGTCTCGAGATGCTTGAGCCAGAGAGTTGAGATCTGCGGGTGGCAGGTCCTCAGAGATGAGCAGGGCTAATTCTGAAGGAAGATTGAGTGGACTCATTGTGTCTGAGAAGGTGAGGTAGGTGAGATCGAGATGTCGAGGTGTGTCGAAGTAGAAGACTACGAAGGTAAGTAATCTCTGCTTTTATAGACAGCATTGTGAAGATTTACCGAATACTTGACTGATCCATTGTACTGTCTAGCAATTCAATGTCTCAAAATGTCATACATTTGTAGTGGAATAATCGGACAGTCCCGAGCATCAAATGTTCCCAATCCCTTCAAACGGAGATTGCCTGGCTGACATTATGTGTTTCAGCATCCAGAGGCAAAGGACACAAAGGACACAAAGGACACAAAGGACACAAAGGACACAAAAGACACAAAAGGACACAATGGGTACAAAGGACATAAAGAACACCGAACTGAGCATATCTTCTTCGAGAAGCGGCCGAGTCGTCGTAGGTAAAGACATTCACACAAGGTATCTTTCAGCTTGATTCTGAGCTGATTCCCTGGGATACCGCCTCGCCTAGTGAGATCCATATACCAACGGGGATGCTCCGATATACAGACGCGGATCGCTCAGTAGAAGCACTACTCATCGTTGGTACGGAGATCACTCGAAAGACGTTCCAGCTGGCGTCCCAGATCAGGACCCTTCAGGGCACCCGCTTCTATCAGTATTTCCCGTACCGACACAGATGCCGAGTGGTTGAGGGGGGGATCACCATTGTGATCAATGGCAAATATATCAGCCCCCTTCGCAATAAGCAGCTCCACGGCATTGTGCTCTCTGGACCCTGCTGCAAAGTGTAAAGCTGTACAGCCCTCACTATCAGTTGCAGTTATATCTGCTCCGTGGTCCAAAAGCAGTCTTATCGCCTCAGTGTTTCCATCAATACTGGCCCAGAGTAAGGGAGTCTGCGCCCGATGCGGCTCCTCAAATTCAGTCTCAGCTCCGAGCTCCAAGAGCAATCGTAGAATAGCTATCAAGTTCTCACCGAGCTCTAATTCTTCGTCCGTGCACTCCCAGTCCCCATCTGCGGAGCCTTCTCCTCGTCCAGGCATCCAAACAGCATAATGCAGCGAGGATAGGCCCGCAGCGTCAATCGCATCCAAGTCCGCCCCTAGCCCCATCAATTCTTGTGCAGTGACAGCGTCCCCTCGTTCAGCGGCTTCATGTAACGGTGTCCTTGGCATGAGCATGTATTTATAAGGTACCATGGCAGAGACATTGGCGCCAACGGTGCGAACGAGATATTCAAGAAGGTCAACCCGCTCTTGGCACACGGCAGCCATCAACATGGTGTCTTTGATTTGGGAAGGAATATTGATGTGTTTGTTCTGTGCGCGTGCGAGTATCTTTCTGATTATTTCTTCGTCTGCTTTGGCAGCAGCCCACAGGAGTATCTCCAGCTTGGGATCGGTGAGGCCGCGGTCTAGAAGATAAAGGTCTAGCAGGTTTGCGAAGTGGCTGGCGGTTTGGACTAAAGCATTGAGGTCTTCGGCTTCAAGGAATTCGGAAATGAGAATGATCAATTCGCAGGGGAGGTTGATGAGAAGCATTGTGGTTGAGGGTGAGATGTTGTTGACAGAAAGATGAAATCTTGCTCAAGTTTCCAGGATATAGATTGAGACAGGTAGGAAAGTGCCACAGTTATTTTGAGTGAATGAGCAGACGTAGTTGATGGAGTCTGTCGTCTGCAGTGAACAATCTTCTCCTCCTCCTCCTCCTTTCACCACCAGCACGCTTCTGCCTCACCTTCCAGGCATTCTGCCCTTTCTTTCCTGAACAGGTCAGACACAACTGCGAATGACTTTGCTAAGTTGCTTGTCAAATATAGGCTTGCTGAAGCCTTACTACAAGCATCTCGTCTGCGCCTAAAGATTTGGTGTAAGTATCTTATTGGCAACAGGGATTTGCTACAAAAGAACCTCTCATTAATGATGCAGACGAGTTGCTGACTTCAATCAGAGGATTATTTAGTGACCATACACCAGCTTTCCTATCCGTTCATCCAGTACTCACAATCTCGTGTCTATAATCGATTCTATCAAGACAATATTGTCCTGTTTGACCTGCCTATTAAGCTGATCCTCCTCATAGCAGATCTCCTTGATATCAAAGACCTCTCAGCTCTTATTCTCACCTCACGCCACCTTGCCTGTCTCTTAGATCCTATACTACAGGACTGCGCCCTGACATATCGCTACCCCCTCAATGACATCTTCGAAAGCGACCTATCAGTATTTGAGCTAGCGGCCTATCAAGGAAATATGTATACTCTTCAGAAACTTCTTCTTATAGATGCCCAGAGAAGAGGATTAGAGATCCCTCAGGGAACCAGGGATTGTGCATTGTACTTCGCTGTCTCTAATAATGATGTTAACCTCCTTAAGTTCCTGGTTAATATTGCTAAGGCTGATATGTCTGCCCTTATATCTGATAAGTATGCAGGGGAAACTAAGACAGCATTACATTGGGCTGCAGAAGAGGGGAGAGAAGCTGCTGTTTAGAAGTTAATTAAACTTGGAGCAAATATTAATACTGTTAATAAGGAATAATAATCTCCTTTATATCTTGCTGTTATAGCCAAAGATAACAGCTCATTAATACCCATCACTAAATTATTATTAGAGAATAGAGCAAGGATTGAGGCTAGATGCTAGGATTATAGAGTGGCACTATTATATAAGGCTATGCTTGATCAGAACACTCCAGTCCTGAAGGTATTACTACATTATATAGCTGATGTTATAGCTTAAGATAACCAGGGCATAACAGCCCTTCATTATGCAATTAAAGACTTCATATCAGTTGTCCTCCTTGTTGAAAGGGGGGTTGATCTTGATGCCACTGATAACGCTGGGCATTCACCCAGAGGATTAGTATTGACCTGTCTTTGTGGAGATATTCCTTGCCAGTTTTGTTAGGATATTAGGTGCCATGGCGATGCGAAGGATAATACGAAAGTCTAGCCCTCCCATCTTCTTATACCATCAATATGTTGATTTTCTTGCGAATCTAGACTAAAGGCATAACATCTATACCGCAGATCGTCCTCCATGGACGCAAAATGTAAAGGAATGTCGTAGAGGATAAATCAATACCATGCATAAATGGGTATGCTAGCAACGCTTCACGCCAAAGATGCTACAATAATACAGATGAAAGGCCAGAAAACAGGACAAACGAGACGTCAGCGGATTAAACCCTTGACTTCTCCATGTCATACTCCACATAGCTACTTCCCCGCAGATCCGCAGCGCCATCCACCTTGAGCGCAGACCCGTATTGTCTCGCGCCGGCAAACCCCAGTTTCTCGTCCTCGGGACTACTGCTCACGGGGATAGCAGCCGAAGCCACCGCGGTGCGAGTGGAAGTTTCATACCGAGGGGCAGGAGCCGGGCCCGGAGCCGCAGCCGGAGCAGGCATCGAGCGAGCGTCTGTGTTCGTGTTTGGAATAGCCGTCAAGGGGACGTCGATGAAGTCTGACTCGGTGCGGTTGACGCGGGCACCTCCGCCCTCACCGCGGTTTCGGTCTCGGATCCAGAAGAGGCTCAGGGCTCGGATGACGCCGATGAGCGCGAGGAATACCCAGATGAGGACGATGACCGCGGAGATGATTGTCTCTGTGCGGATGCCGGCCTCGACCTTGTTGACGACTCGGATGACCACTTCGGTTATTTTGTTGGAGGTCTGGTCGCCCGCGTCAGCGAGGAAGCTGTCTGAGGCATTGGTGTTATTGCTGGCGATGCTGGCTGCTGCTCCGCGGGAGAAGGTGTCGTTTGGAAGGAGGGGGAAGTCGATGTGCGCGTGGTCGTGGACCCAGGTGAGGCCCTTCTGGATACCTTGGACTTTGAGGCCGATGAGACACTCGAATACGTCCATGAGAGGCTCGTACAGGAGGGTTCCGCCGAAGGTGTCGTTGAGCACGCCGGTTGTCTTGTCGACGAAGGTGTTGAGCGTATCGTTCAGAGCGGTCGTGCTGGTGTTGACCCAGCCAAAGACGTTCTGGTTCAGGTCTTGGTTCATGTGTCCGATGACTCCGTTGGCATCGTTTGCCCACTCGGCCGAGGCATTCTGTAGGCTGTCAACGACTTTGTCGGCAAAGGCGCCGACTTGCGTGGACAGCTCGGGCACGGTCTTCTCGACGGCTTGCAGAAGCAGATATTGACACAGACAGGAAAGTAGTCCGGCTACTCCGAGACAGAGAACGAACAACGCTGCGGGTGTCGTTGCATACGCGACCGCCCAGCGTACGAGGATCTGCCTGCGGCTGTTGCTGAATCTGCTCGCCGCTTTGATACCGGCTGCGGCTGTGTACGGTCGAGACACGATGTAGACGACGTCCATGGGGTCATGAGCTTCCTTCCGGACTAGTTGAGAGCGTTCCTTCATTGAGCGCCACCTGCGGATCTCCTGCCATGCCATCGGGACGCAGGCCAGCGTTGCCGCAACGATGAGAACAGCGATGAAGATCTTGCGCGCCGTCATGACCAAATCTGCCACGCTGTCGAAGAACGAGTTTATGCCGTTGTTGCCCTCACAGAATCTCAGCTGTTCCTTTGCCGGGACCGGTAGCAAAGATCGGTCGAAAGTGTATGTTCCGAGAGATTCGTTGACGAGCTTTTTGACCTCTTCGAACGGTGTGCGCAAGATTGTTTGAGTAAAATTGTTGACTTCATCAAAGGTCGGAAGTGAGCTATTGAGCTTGTCAAGCCCTTGGTCAATCGAAGAAGGCAGCTGGAGGTTCTCCAACTTGCTGATCGAGCCGTTGAGGTCCAATGTTGGAACACTGCCTCCAAAAACACTGATGGCGGTGTTCACACCACCAAGAAATTTATTGAATGCGTCTTCGAACGTGTTGACGCCTTTGGCAATATCGTCTCCGACCTCCTTAACAGTCGAATTCAAAAAGTCTGCGGCCTCTTCAATCACGCCCACCGCAACATGCACGCTGCCTCTAACCGCCAGGGTGAAAAGGCACAGATAGGTCTGATACAGCACTTTGATGATGAAGAGGACCAGCTCCTCAACACCAGTGATGGTAAGCATCAGCATCGACTTGAGGCCGCTCACAGCCTTCTCAACTCCGGTTGCTGTTAGCTCGTTGACACCTTGGGATAAATAATGCGGCATAGAAGCCATCGAGCTACCCATGGATTCGACGCTCGTGCAAGCGGAGAGGGCTTCCCGTTTCGCCGTGCCCATGTCTGCCTGCAGACCTGAAGCAGCCAGCAAAACTCTGACCAGAACAAGAAGCAGTAGGATCGTCCATCGATTGATCCATACTTGCGATAAGCGTGCCCTGAGGCCAAGGTAAGGTGTCAGGCCGTCCGGAGGCAATGTGATGATATGTCCCTGGTTCGGATTCGGGGCGTGAGCTGCGTAAGGTGGCAGAAGAGGAAATATCGATCGACCAGATCTTGAGAACATGCTGGAAGTCTATATGACGAACGACTTAAACGATGGCACGCTGGTTGAGATTTGCAGTCGCAGACAGAATGTGCAGACAGAGGAAGTGAAAGACGAAGACGAGAAGATAGGGGAATCCGCGAAGATCAAAGAAAACGTTGACCGGCAACTATTGACTTTAGAATGAAAAAAGTGAATCAGTCTATTGAGATCTCATGATGCTGGAGTCTATGAAATGAATGAAAGAGGCTGTCGCGACAAAGAATAAAGGTGTTAGCGCTCGTCAATACAACAACAAAGGAAAGGCAACAATGACTTAATACAGCACAATGAATAGAAAAATCGGGGCGAAAAGAATTTATATCTGCAAAGCAGTCGCTTATTTCCCAATCCCACGGCAAATATTCTGTCTCTGATCTGAGCAGACATCTGAGACAGCCATTAGAAGCCTGCCATCGAGCCCGACCACAACCAGGTGGACGAAGAAAGCAGATGCTACTCCATAGATCAACATAGATCTAAGGTTTCTGCAGCCTGGTTGTTTCATCTTGCGCGAAGATGCTGAGCGGCTCTTCTCACTGGTTTCTTCAGAGCGCTGGCAGGCCAAATTTAGCCTCCCAGGCCGGCGCTTAAGCTCCAAGATCGCTCAACCAATCCTTCAGGTAGCGCAGAACAACGTCAGCCACTCATTTGGATATCATGAAAAAGATCTGCTCAGTTGAGCTAAGTGGGGAAGAAGAACAAGGGCTCTTTGTTCGCTGCCGTTGACATGTCCAGTGCTTCTTGTTCCATCTCCCGCTGACATGCCGGAGGTTAGGGTATCACCTCTCATTTGACTGGGTATGAGAGATAGCGGGAAGAATCCGACAGAAATAACCGCCGTGGGAGAGTTATTTATATTTATTGATAGATATATGACAAGTGCTGTTCCACAAAAAAGATTCTCAAGGTGGTGGACGATGGCTGTAGGATGAAGCAATTGCACTCGCGAGCGCGACTGAAGAAGCAAACCACCACGTGATCAGGGACTTCATGTACAATCAGGCAATCTTAGACATTTGATACTGGGATAATACAGATTATATGAGGAATAACGAGATTCATGGACTCGCAGAGTCTGTCTAGAAGGCTTGGGACCAACCAAATATTCCGTTGGCATCCACGTCTCCGGGACTTTTATATCAGTATATGGGATGGAGACAAGTACTTTGTAAGGCCACAATATGCATTGTCCTATGTCAGAGGTATGAGCCTCACGCTTGGATAATCAACCTTGTCCCCTAGAATCAAGAAGCTTGATCATGGGAAGAAGGCTGTTTCATTATTATCCATAGTTCCTGCCTCTGCATTCGTACATATGGCCACAGAACAGGAAGATGTTGTCTGTGGGACTCAAAGGTGTGTGCTAATCATTAATGCTTGTTAAGAGGACAATGATAGACACTTATAACCCGCTAAGCTCACTATAACAGTCAATCTTTGCCCAAACCATTATGTATACTGGAAAACAGAGGAGAGATGCAGGATTCAGACGGACTCTTCTGTTAATGCTTCTGGTCACCATCGCCGTGACGATGGTAGTGAACAAGAACACGCAATTCTTCTCTGGTAGGCTCTTTCATCCACTTTACTCCTTCAGAGACCCTCCTTAGGAAGAGCATCCACTCTTAAAAGGAGAAAGAATTCATAGATCTTTTGTTGAGATACCCGAGATTGAAGGGTTGTCGAGACCGACAGAAATAGCAATATCCCACCAGGTTTACTCTAAATTTTATCAGCGCTGAATAAACAACAGGTAACGCGTCATGATATCGCGTCCTGAGGGAGCTTTGAGTCCCCCAGATAGGATGTCAAGCCTCGACATAGATTGCTGGTTTCTCGAGGCAGCAGAGTGCTCGCCCAGGATGATGCAGAGAGCATCAGTGACCAACATCCCTAGAAGCCTCTCTGATCCACTGAACCTGAGCACCCTGGAACTGAGTGTCAAACACCAAGCAAACTACATGCTGACGAACCACTGCACCTGTCTCATTGGCAGTAGCTTGGAGAGGGACAAAGAGACAAACTCACCTAGCTCTTCAGTGAAGATGACTAAAAGTCTTTCAACTGAGAGCAGTGACCTGGGTAAGTGGGCTAGCATTCACTTTCTTTTCTTTCTTTCCTCCAAGTTCTCCAAATGTCTTCCGAAAACAGGTAAACATGTCGCTAACCGATACAAAGAAGTGGAAGAAAGACAGAATATCAGTCCAGAGCAGATCATTACTCGCTTATCTGCAATCAACTTGATACGCGCAAGAACCATCACTCGCTTGTCTCCAACAGAGTCCTTGACCTCAGGGGACACCTTCAGCCCACTCAGCGACCGTTTTCACTCGTCCAGCGGGCAATCTGCAGAGTCGAATCCCAGCTCAGTTGTCATCATGCAGCCAGTACCAACGTCGCGAAAGAAGAAGAGGAAGAATAACAGGTGCAAGAATAAGGGCGGGAACAACCAAGATTCTCGGGGCGAGGGCCCCTCTGGGAATAGAAACGAGACACACATGCGTCAGACACCTCACGTCAGACCCAATGTGGACTCGTCGTGCGTCCAAGCTCATGGCGAGAAGGACAATCGGCAGATGAGATCGCCAGCACCACGTGAGGGTGCTATGTCTCAGAGCGATTGGATCACCGCAGAGTACGCTTCATCCCAGAGTGATTATCGACAAGGTGACGCAGGCCTGCAGCCAGGCCCCGGCACAGATGAAAGGTCTTCGGGTCACACGCTTAACGTGGGAGGAGAAAAGTCTGGCAGCAGTGTTACTTCACTGCACGATAAAGTGGTCTCTGCTGAAGAAGCTTCTCCTGTGCCATTCTCCTCTCAACATCCTGGTGTCAATAAAGACAGTCACAGACCCGCAGGTGCAGCAAAAGAAAAGCTGCCTCCCATAGAGGAAGCTGCAAGCGAAGCAACACAGGCTTCCCTGAGTACTGATGCGTCTATCTCCATAGTGGAAAGCGAAAGCCTGTCAGTCAGAACGCGCATTCCAGACGCCTCTCCGTCCAAGGCAGTAAGCGCGATATTGACGACTGACGAAAATGACCCAAGCAAGACAGAGACAGAGAAGGACTCTTCAAGCGTTACTGACCTTGAAACTGAGCAGAGCTCTCAGCAGACCACCCATTTTGAAGACCATGAATCGCTTCATTTCAGCAACAGTCACTCTCATCCATCGCCCTCGGCAGCCAGTGACGTTTCAACGTTGTCCACGCCCAAGGCTCACGGAAATGTCTCCAGTCAGAGACCAGAAGCTTTCTTTTGGCAACTCGATAGCCATGGATTTCCGTGCGCAAAACACGGCTGCGATAAGCGATGCAACCTTTGGGACGGGAGGACTGTGATCTGCCCTAACTGTGGGCCATTCTCCGAAGTTCGTTATTGCTGTGAAGAGCATCTTCTCCAGGATATCAAGTGGCACTGGACCTACTGCGGACAAATGACCTTCACACAGCCCTGTCGCGAGAATTCAGTTCCTCGAGACGTGCGAGATGGCCCACCACTGGTGCCCTGCCTTCATCCCTATGATAACCCGGAGCGTCATCGCCAGGCTGTGTACTTCAGCGTCAATATTCGAGAAGGAGATTATTTCGTCTTCTCAGACTATGCAGATTGGGCACAAGCAGGATTTCCCGCAGACAATCTCGAGATGCGTTGTTCACATCGGGTCCTCTACACGATCAAGTTCGACGATTGGGAGAAGAAGGACAGATTCCGACGCGTCCTCGCAGCATGTCTTTTCAGTAAGTCATGGTCATCAACCAGGCATGCCACTGAGGATGACTGCTAATACAAGCTTCATCACAGTGACGATCGAAGTCCACGAACTTGTCGATTACTTGTACCGACTAATCAGGGACGATCTGCGGTCTCAACAGCTATGGTCCCCCGAGGTCGAGAACATGCTCAAGTACCAGATCCACTCTGAATTCGCAATCAATATACTGCCAGATATCACTGGAGAGAGACACGCTTGCGAGACCGACTGGACCGGCAGAAACCGTCGCCACTGCCCGGACGCCGTCTGCCGCGGTGAATATCGTCGTCTTCTCGGTTCCGTTGGAGGAAATGGTCATCGCCAGACTGTCGATCATTTAG
>JAABUG020000002.1:508584-532671 GCA_011319215.2 Scortechinia acanthostroma
GGAGAATTGCCCAGGTTCCTGAAGAAGCTGGGATGACTCCATACAGAGGGGACGAGTGGAGTGCAGGCGGAGGTGGAGACTGTTGTATTGCGGGGAACCGGGACAGGGACCAAAGCATATCGATCACATACCTTTCTAATCCAGGGAACTGATGAGCAGGTGATGAGCTCTCATGTTTGCTGCCCTCGGAGAATTGCAAATCTCCAGTCTCGATGTTGCACAACCATCGCCTGTGTCGCAGACAGATTCTGGCTTGCTTTACAAGTTGAGTCTCGTAGATGCAGGACAAGAGCCAATTGGAGAAATATAGTGCTGATGACGAGACCAACTGCAACAATGCATGACTGCTATGATGATGTTGTACAACGTTCCATGAGGATATTTATTAACCCATAACCCAGGCGAATATTCAGACTGAAAGACTGAACATTACTCCAAATCGTGTCTACATTCTTCAATATGCAAATCCCACAGTCTCAAACTGTAGCTCTTGTCTCCGAACTCGGAGGCAAGGTGGAATTCAACGATCAGTATCCAGTCCCTGTCCCGGGTCAAAACGAGGTGCTGGCAAAGGTCCTCTACACCGGTGTTTGTCAGAGTGGTGAGTTCGCCAGTCTCAACTCGAGTCATTTCTCCTAAGCATACAGATCTCCACACCAAAAATGGGACTGCAGCCGGCGCCGACGGAAATCCCATCACGAACATCAAGCGTCCTCACGTCGGTGGACACGAAGGAGTTGGTCGGATTGTGGCGCTGGGGCCTGGTTGCGGATCTGATGTAAAGGTTGGAGGCCTGGTGGGCATCCGCTTCGCCAGTCGTATCTGCAGACGATGCGAGTTCTGCCTTGCCGGGACCGAACAGCATTGCATCAAAAGTACCAACCATCTGCACCACGAGGACGGCAGCTTCCAAGAGTACATTGCCCTCGACGCGGACTATCTAACGATCCTGCCGGACGATATCGATCCGAAGGTCATGGGGCCGGTTTTATGCGCTGGGGTGACGGCTTACAAGGTCTGCAAGCCCCTTCGGTTTCGAAATCTTCTGACATGTTAGGCCGTTCTCAACACCAATATCAGAGCGGGAAACTGGCTCGTTGTCGTGGGTGCTGGAGGCGGCCTCGGACATCTCGCGGGTAAGGGTGTTCTCTCGTGCCACAAACCATTATACAGCCAGCTGATACTGCATAGTTCAATACGCAAAAGCCCACGGCGCGCTGGTTATCGGAATCGACGCTGGCGATAAACGTGACTTCGTCCTCGGACTCGGTGCTGTCGAGTTCATCGACTTCACGTCTACCGACCCTGTGCAGCGTGTACACGAAATCACTGGACTGGGGGCACACGCTGTAGTTGTGACAGCTGGCAATGCGAAAGCATTTTCCCATGCATGCGATTTCCTGCGCGTCGGTGGCACACTGAGCTGCGTCGGCATTCCCCCAGGGCGACCCGTGCTGGAGACCCCCATCAGCACCATTGTCATCAAAGGGCTCAGGATCACTGGCAATCTGATTGGTTCGCTCAAAGAATGTATGGAAGCGGTTGAGCTGGTCCGTCGGGGAATGGTCAAACCGGAAATTCGAGTACGGCCATTCAGGGATCTGCCTCAGGTGTACGAGGAAATGGAGAAAGGTGATATTTCAGGAAGAATCGTCCTCCAAATTGCAGAGTGATTTTGTTTGTGTCCTTGGGGTGCTGGATAAGGATGAATATGTCAAGTAATAAAATTAGATATAGGATGACTTGAGGCCTCTAGGGTATTCAATCTACACCCGGATTTCTACTGCGACACGATGACTTTTTTCATTAGTCTTTTCGCTAGTTTAGTTAAGTTAAACTATAGATATGCAGGTGATGTAACATGTGAAGTATACACTACCTAGGTCTCAACAATACGAATGCTTTAGGCGATAAATATGAGAGGTAGTTAGCAATATTTTCATGCGCAAAGCAGCCAGCCCACACTTAGAGGCCTAAGAAAGGCAGCGCTTTCATCCGATCGCCCGGTTAGCTCAATTGGCTAGAGCATCCGACTTGTTCGTACCCCCTTAGTCAACATCTTCTTAGACACATCCCTAACCTTCCTTCTAGTTAATCGGAAGGTTCTGGGTTCGACCCCCAGATCGGGCGCACACTTTTGTCTCTTTTTTCTTCGCTTCATCTGCCTTTCTTCTATTAATAAGGGATAATGACACTTCTACCTCTAATGTCTCGGATAATCAACCCCTTCACCAAGTAACCGAACGGACATTTCATCTTCGTCCTCCAAATTGCAGACTGCAGAGTGACTTTGTCTTTTGCTCGTCTAGGATTGCTGCAAAAGAATGATACTTCCGATCAATGAATGCGGTCAGCTTGCTCTGGGATACTCTCTTCTACATCTAGCCTCGCAACAAGCCCAAAACTCAACCGAGCAGGGGCCATCACCAAAGCCTCGGCGGTTTTCGCACGAAGAATGGATTTCAGCATCGGATCATGCTCCAGAAAGGGCAGAATCTTCTGATACAAAGCGTGTAGGAAGTCTTGAGGCCCAATCTGAAAGGCATTCGAAAACGAGCTCGGAGGAGTATAGATGACGGTATCTGCCAGAGAGTTGGCAACTTCAAAACACTTCAGTAGCTATCTACCGTCATTGCTCTGTTCAATATTAATTGTAGTCTGTTGGTCTCACCTGGTCTCGACCCAAAGGCAGCAAGTCTGTTTGACTCAGTCCTTGCAGGGACATCAACAGATCACGGCCGACAACTACAGGGAATCGGAAGGTCATCACCTCGGTGGTAGATGTCGAGGAAAGTAGACGCCGAGATAGTGCTTCCTGCCAGACAATAGTTCTCATCCATTCTCTGGTGATGTAAAAGTCCGCAAGCCGTGTGGATGCCTGATCGTCTGAGTTGAAGGCCAGTAGCGACAGTGCTTCTTCTGTTTCAGCTAGACTAGCTGCAGACAGTGCTTGAGCCAAACTGCCACTGCTGCATCGTCGTGCCTGAACCTTTTCGAATGTGACAAAAAGATGGAAGAGTTCGAGTAATCCCCGCGCCTGAGTGTTTAATGCCAGATGTGTTGCATCTGGAAGCTGAACTGGATCGCTGTATGAAGGCCTCACACCAAGATGCATGGCATATCCTCTGTTATGCATCAGTCCCAGCCTGTTTATTATGCTACAGACCTACCTCTCCGACACCCACAGCAGCAGAAACACAATCTCCTCGTTTGCAACAACACCATCCGTAACGACAACATTCCGTTCGCTCGTATCCAACCCTAGAAGTCTCGCGCTCGCGACGGCCTCCTGGATAAACAGCATAGCCGACTTCCGCTGGTTAATCTTTGCATGATACACATGCAGAAAGAACGAAACAAGTACACCCCTGACGTCAAGGTTCTCCCTGTAATCACTCCGCTCCCGAAGTCGCATACACTCCAGTCTGAGCAGGCCACTGTCCACCGTCTGGTCATCGCCGCCAGCCATGGGAGCAAGCTGCAACTGTGCCATCGTCGCGGCGCACAGCGCCAGCGCTAGGCAAAGTGTCAGCTCATCATACGTGCCGTTCTCCAACTGCTGTACAAGCGCATCTGCGTGGACCACCGGCCAGACACTGTATGAAAAAGTCTGGTACAGGCGCACGATATAGACCAGTATCGACCTGGGAATGCATATCTCATTTCTCCAGTCCGACGTAGACGGAGAGTCATCCCCCTCAGCATCAGCATGGAAGTCGGCATGATTTACCGGACGATTGTCGACCGACTGGGCAGCTTCCTCCGTATGAGCACGACCAATCGATCCATCACTGGCGGACCTGCCCTTGTTGGTATATCGTCGGGCTTTTGGTCCCCTCCTTCCCGGTGGCTTGAGGTACGCGCAGTCGGCCTCCTTGGCCGTTTTCCGGCAAGTATCGCAAGGCAAGGAGCCGCTACACTTTACCTTGCGAGATATGCACTCGTCACATGCTCTTTTGGTGAGTTGGCGGCGCATCCGATCAGGTAAACTGTCTTCTACCGAGATGTACTATCGAATTGAGTTGAAGTGTCATGAAAGTAAGATTCGTGTTGTCACAGGACGTGGAGCACCTGCAGTCTGCAGATGAGGGGAAACCGCGCCGTCCATGCACGAGGAACAGACATTAGTGGAGGTCTAACCAGCTTAAAGCATTGCCAATTGCCACTCTCTGTATCTGAAATTTCAAACTAAAATTCCATACTCTTCATCAGATACACCTCTGGTATATCCTCAATTGAAGATATCAGTATCGGGCCTATGCAAACCTGTCAACATTCGACGACGTCATGAAAGCCCCGCCGCGGGAGGACCTTCCCTAATTTCAGCTATCTTCCATATGCGACAATAGAACCCAGGGTACACCATAGACTCACCGAGTCATCACTTTTATACCTCTGACACACTTCATTCTTCATCTTCTCTCCCCTCACCTCCCACACTTCCTCTGAAAACTCACTCCAACCCTTCAAAATGGACAAACCCCTCGGCCCAACCAGCACAGACGTACGCCAACACCATCGACCCCTCAATCCCAAACTCACAAACCACTCCACTAACTCTCAGAGAACATACAGGTCCGCGACCTCGCCGCCCAAGAATCCTCCACCGCCGTAATCTTCCCGTCCTTCACCTCAACCACAGCCTGGACCCTCGGGCTAGCCCTGCGCGACCGCATCCTCTCCCTCCCGCCCGACCAACGCAAACCAGCCCTGATCTCAATCAGCTTAACCGGCGGCTCCTCGCCCCACACTATCTTCCAGTGCGCGACGGAACCAGGCACGGTCGCCGACAACGAGGAGTGGGTGAGGCGGAAGCGGAATACGGTGCTGCGGTGGGGGGTGTCGAGCTGGTTGATGCGGAATAAGATGCTGGCGAGTACTGGGCTGAGTGCGGCTGAGGTTGAGGACGCGTTTGTGAGGAAGTATGCGCTGAAGAGCTCGAGTGGGGGTGCTGCTGATGACTATGCTATCCATGGTGGTGCGTTTCCTGTTCGGGTCAGGAGCGTTGATGGGGTGGTGGGTGTCATTGTTGTCAGTGGGTTGAAGCAGGAGCATGATCACCAGCTTGTTGTCGAAGTGGTTCGGGATTACATCCTGAACAACACCGATTAGCTGTTGGCATATCGCGCTGTTGGTATATTGTGTATAAAGTACAGGACTTGGTTGGGCTCTATTGAGCAGCGGATTGTTCGAATCTAGTCAGGAGCACATAATGAGGTATCATTTAGCTGGCCTCTATAATACATCGAGGCACTCTGGCTATTCCCAAAGGAATAAAAATGAATCAATAACAAATCAAAACTCCATAAATCCCTCTAAAGTAATTTTACAGTTCGTCATGTCCGCTAGGCTCCTCCTCCTCCGTCGGTGCAGAGCCATACAGCTTGCTGGTGATGGGGTAGGCCACATTGGACAGTTGCTCCTTCTGCTCCTCAAAGTCCTCGGTCGTGGCCGTGGCAGCGTTGTCCTCCAGCCAGTCGGTCACCTCCTTGACAGCATCCAGAATAGTTTGCTTGTCATCCTCATCGATCTGGCCACCAAGACCGCTCTCGTCGTTGACCTGGTTCTTCAGGCTGAAGGCATAGTTCTCCAGCGAGTTGCGAGCCTCAATCTTGGCCTTGATAGCCTTGTCCTCCTCGGCGAATTCCTCAGCCTCGGCAACCATGCGGTCGATCTCTTCCTGGGACAGACGACCCTTGTCGTTGGTAATAGTGATGGACTCGGCCTTGCCAGTACCCTTGTCGCTGGCGCTAACCTTCAGGATACCGTTGGCATCCAGGTCGAAGGAGACCTCAATCTGAGGCACGCCACGAGGCGCAGGAGGGATACCAGTCAGCTCGAACTTGCCGAGAAGGTTGTTGTCCTTAGTCAGAGAACGTTCTCCCTCATCTGAAACATCAGTCAGTATATCTCCATATCTTCAAGCAAGTGAGAATGGGGGAACGAAACTTACAAACTTGGATCAGGACGGTAGGCTGGTTGTCAGCGGCGGTCGAGAAGATCTGAGACTTGCGAGTAGGAATGACAGTGTTGCGGGGAATGAGCTTGGTCATGACACCACCGGTGGTCTCAATACCCAGGGTAAGAGGGTTGACGTCCATGAGAACGACATCGCCAGTACCTTCCTCACCAGAGAGAACACCACCCTGAACGGCAGCACCAAAAGCGACAGCCTCATCAGGGTTGATTCCCTTGGAGGCCTTCTTGCCACCGAAGAACTCCTCGAGGAGAGCCTGGACCTTGGGAATACGAGTGGAACCACCGACCAGGACAATGTCGTTGACATCAGACTTCTTGACCTTGGCGTCCTTGAGCACCTGCTCGACGGGCTTTAGGGTCTTCTTGAACAGATCCATGTTGAGTTCTTCAAACTTGGCGCGAGTGAGGGTCTCGGAGAAGTCCTCGCCGTTGTGGAAGGATTCGATTTCAATGCGAGTTGACATCTGGGAAGACAGAGTACGCTTGGCCTTCTCGACTTCGCGCTTCAGCTTACCCATGGCCTTGAGGTCCTTGGAGACGTCGGTGTTGTGCTTCTTGTTGTATTGCTTGACGAAGTAGTCCATGACGCGGTGGTCAAAGTCCTCACCACCAAGGTGGGTATCACCGGCAGTAGCCAAGACCTCGAAGACGCCGTTGTCGATGGACAGAAGGGAGACATCGAAAGTACCACCACCAAGATCGTACACGATGACCATACGCTCATCACCAGTCTTGTCTAGACCGTAGGCGATAGCGGCGGCGGTGGGCTCGTTGACAACGCGGAGAACGTTCAGGCCGGCAATGGTACCAGCGTCCTTGGTGGCCTGTCTCTGGGCGTCGTTGAAGTAGGCGGGAACAGTGACAACCGCGTGGGTAACCTTCTTTCCGAGGTAGCCCTCAGCGATCTCCTTCATCTTCCCAAGAACCATGGCGGAAACCTCCTCGGGGGTGAAGATCTTGGGGGTCTTGTTGACTTCGACCTTGACGACAGGCTTGCCATCCTTGTTGACAATCTTGAAGGGGAAGTTCTTGGCGTCCTTCTGGACATCCTTGTCATCGAACTTGCGTCCAATCAGACGCCTGGCAGAGGTTAGCACAAACCCTTCAGCTATGACAACCCGACGGGGAAACTCACTTGATGTCAAAGATGGTCCGGGTAGGGTTCGCGGCGTATTGGTTCTTGGCGGCGTCACCAACCAAGCGCTCTTCATCAGTGAAGGCGACGTAGGAAGGAGTGATACGGTTTCCTTGGTCGTTGGCGATGATTTCAACCTTTCCGTTCTGCATCACACCGACACAAGAGTAAGTTGTTCCGAGATCGATACCGATGACTATTGCAGCACCAAGTTAGCAAAGGATTTCAAGTCTTCACAGAACGGACGTTGGAGACATACCAGTGCCATAGTTGTCTTGTACTGAGTCTTCCTCAGCGTGTGCTGTTCCCAAAAAGGCCAGTGGCGCAATGAAGACAAGGAGGAGGTAGAAGACAGTGGTCCAAGCAGTGAACGGCTTGGCCGCACCATTGCGACTCGATAGTCGCGCCATGATGAATGACGGGCAGAAAAGTGCACAGTCTGTCAGGATCTTCCAATCCAGGTGGCTGAGGATACGTGTATATCTTCCAAAACACGTTCCAAAATCCGCAAGCCCCAGTAAACACACTTCCTTAGGATATAAAGGAAGAATGCAAGACAGTCAAGGTTAGGAGAAAAGAGAAGCAAGTGAGAGGCGACAAGGTTGTCGAAGGAACGAGTTGAAGAAAGAAGAGAGAAGAAGAATGTCCAGGAAGCTACGGCCAGCTTTGTTCTTCTTGTATGGGTCGGCGGCGGCAAAGAGAACGCAGCGGCCATGCTGGCCTTTTCGCGGGTGTTGCATTTAAGGTTACTTCTCGTCCTGTGATTGGCTGTGCCTGGCCTCATGGGCTGAAGCCTGAGTCAGCAGGGTTTCTCACCGCCCGAGTTCTGCCGGGCAAACCCCGAGGCGTTCATTCACTGCTATTCCTAAAAGGGAAATCAGGGCTCAGTGGCCAGGGAAATGTGGAGTACTCCATCGAAATTGCTAGAAGAGGACACTTTTGCTTCACTGGATTGGCAGTTCTTGGATACGTGGACAATATCCAATGGTCGGCTTGACAATAGTATTATTATTATTGAGTCAAACTCGGAACAGTGCCCTCAATCTCAGGCTGAAGAATAGTCTAATCACAAACTACTCCGTATTGGATACCAAGTCAATAGCTTTACAGGCTTATTCTTTAGCCTACGGAGTAACTCCATAATCCCTGAAGAGTCAAGCTATCAGATCGATAAGTACACGTTGAAACATACTGGGAATTTGCATCATATGCTTTCTCATTGACGAAGGTCAATACTTCGTGGCGACTTGGAAAGCATACATGAAGCAAAGCAATTTACAGAAGAATATGCAACATACATAGTCTATCACAAGATTCTTCCTAGTGATCAATTCTAGTGGTATCTATATGCCTCTGACTACCTCTATCATGTACTCAGCATCATTCAAGTAAGCCAGCCGCCACCGTGTCGCCTCCCGATCGTAGAACAATCCTGGTAGGTGATTCCAGAGGCACTGCCTGGTCCATCTCAACCACAATGCGTGCCACAGAGCCAGGCGCAACAATCTTAGGCTTCTTCTTGATTACCGCGCCAGATCCCTTGTCCAGCGTCGCGATCAAGCGGGTGATTCGTCCGGGAACATGGAGACGTCCCCGGTGGATGTCTACCATGCTAGGCATTAGATGATCGAACGCTAGCACCTTTGCTGTGAAAGAGGTGATGTTCGCGATGGGTGCTGATGCACGGCAAATAACATCGCCAGACCGAAGATGAATAGGATCGATATTCGCCAGATTGAGCACCACGTTCTGGCCAGCCACGGCCCAGTCGCTCGGCTCGCCGTCCACTTCCAGGCTTCGAATGGTAGCGGTCTCCCCGCTGGGCATCGTTAGGATCTGGTCGCCTACTTGCAAGCTACCGGTATCGATCCGGCCAGAGATGGAGAGAGGATTCTGCACGCTGCCACGGAAGACATCACTGATCGTCATGCGCAATGGCTTGTCCAACGCATAGCTATAAGGTTCGGTCGCCTCCAGCTCTTCAACCAAAGTACGGCCCGTGTACCATGAGGCTCTCGGATCATCGCTGCGTCGCGTGACATTGTCTCCTCTAAAGCCCGAGCAGGGAACAAAGGCGATATTCTTCGCCTGAAACCCAGCAGTCGTCAAAAACGACGATATCTGCTGTTCAATCTCCTCAAACCGATCCCGATTCCATTCCACCGCGTCCATCTTATTCACAGCAACGATGAGCCTTTGCACACCCATACTTCGCACCAACAAGGCGTGCTCCTTGGTTTGGCCCCTCAACCCAGCCTCGAAATTTTGGGTGCCAGAGTCGATAACAAGCACAGCAAAGTCTGCCTGGCTGGCCCCGGCAATCATGTTCGGCACAAAATCTCTGTGGCCTGGAGCATCCACGATCGTGAAGACTGTATTCTCTGTCTCAAACTTGTTCGTCGCAATGTCAATCGTGACACCCCGAGCTCTCTCCTCCGTACCCTGATCAAGTACCCACGCAAGGGCAAAAGATCCTTTACCGATCTTCTCAGCCTCCCGCTGATACTTCTCCAATGTCCGCTGGTCAACAGCTTTCAAATCCGCCAGTAAGCGTCCCATAAGTGTGCTTTTTCCTGCATCAACATGACCTGACTACCCCGTCAGCGACGTCCACCACACAGTGGAATGAGTACTGACCGATAACCGCAAAGTTCATTGCCCTCTTCCGTTGAGATTTACTGTACTCGGACAAGACATCCAAATTCTTGTTTTTGACAGCCACCTTCTCCTCCACACTAAGATTGTTCATGCCACCAGCCAGGTCACCCTGGTTCTTCTTGTCGCCTGCTGACTTTGACGCAGGTTGTTTCGACTTGAAGCCTGCCTATCTATTAGGGAACAATTTATATCTTTCTCCGAATAGCCAAACCTTTAGCTGAGCTCTGTGCATTGAGAACTACGTCATCCGGGCTGGGACCTGCAAAGTCAAAGGGTTCAGTAAGATCCTGTCCGTAGATCTGCATGAGATCGACTGTGTTTGAATACAAGTGGCTGGGCTCGGTGATTTGGGGCCGCGTATTCGCTCCAACGATAGTGCTGGCAAACGTAGATGGTGGTGCGCGAATGTTGACTTTGGGCTGCTCCTTTTCCTCTTCAGATAGTTTCCTCGTTGCAGGTTCAACCGGGATCGTCTCTGGACTCTTTAATTTGGTAGGCTCAGGCGATAGCTTCTTCTGAGCTAGAGGACTGTCGAGATGAGGACCTCTCCCCAGCGCACGAGGCAATTGCCCACTCTCCGCCGGTCTCTGCGCCTTGCCATTACCTGCAAGCCTTTCCCGTAAGGAGAGAGAAGCTAGTTTGGACTCCACCGGTGCTTTTTCGGGAGTACCAGCCAAGCCAGGAGTCGTCGGTGCAGCCGATGTGGCTTTGTCCGTCTCTTTCTTCTTGCGTGCAGCAGCCAAGGCTGCCAACTTTGACACTTTCCCACTACTCTCCGGCGCGCCTCCAAGCAAGCCCAGTCGCGGATAAAGAGGTTCGATGAGGATCTCCGCTTTGCGATGTACAGGAACGTTCAGCCATGGCGAATCACGAAAGAAGTCCTTGGCCGAGAAATGGGAGGACGGTGTCGACGCGGTAGGAGGTAAAGGATATGCCGGCACTGAGAGACCTGTTAGAACATTGAACACTCAAAATTCCGAGATGGCGTCAGTCCGACTATCCAGAACGTCCAAGGAAGGGAATGATATACTCACTATGGTTTCAACTTCGCGGGTGATCCGAGCCCAACCACAAGCAAACACAGAGACAAACAAACACTGCATAGCAAAGAGCTTACCTTTCCCCTTGGCTGCTACCGGAGGAGTAGCGCTCTGCTTCTTGATCTCTTTCGCTTTCTTCCCTGAAGCACAGTAACCGAGTCAGCCTCCCGGCCATTCTCCAACAGCATCCATGCAACCCACCTCGCAAGTAATTGACCGACTTCTCCACGTCGTTATAATAATGCCACAGCGCCTCTTGGACTTCATCCCGAGACGCTGTCACAGAGGGTTCGCCCGAGAGTAACTGCGCAAGCACTTCCGCCGTACACCGCTCGAGGATCTCTTGCTCTTCCGGGTCGGGAGAGTCATATCCGTCATCGTAGTCATCGTCATCGTAACTCACGTTCTTCATGCGGTGTCGCGACATCGTGAATCTGTACTTTGTATCGAGGTCTGAAAGGGCGGGGCAGCGGGATCGGGGAGGGGTATCTCGGTGTGAGTGGGGGTAGGAGTTCAAAAGCAGATACTTGACAGAAACAGTTGAGTAACGCTGCTATACTTCTGTGAGGCTTTCCCAATATTATAGTATCAAATACGTTCTTTGAGAGGGAGACAGCGGAAAAGTGATGAACAGGGGAGAGTTCCGCTGGATTGTTGTGAAGGTGAGAAGTTCAAGGTCACCACGTCATTCTCCACAGTTGCTCTCGCTTTGCAGCAATCCCGTCAACTTAAGATAGGCCATCAATAAGTATTTGTTATGGAAACAGAGGTGAAATCAGATTTGTTTGTTCAATTTTTAATGCAAGTCTAAGGGATGAAGCCACTCATTGCATAGCCGGGGGTTTCTATTCTCCATCGGATATACGGTGTGGTAATGATATCTCTATGAATGTCTCAAGCAATCCAAAACCGCTTTACATGACCGTGGATAGGTGCAACACATCATGTCCATATATCCCTTCTATCGTGTCCCATGTGCATGCCATGATCATGAAGAGCCCTCGGTGAAAGATCGCAATTCCTTCTGCGATGCATACTCAAAAACTACTTCAGAGGGCTTCCCCCGAAGAAATCCCCTGCTCCTGGTCCACCAAAGGTGCCATTACTCGGCGTAAGAGCAATCGAACGTCGGAATGCCTGGCGGGGAGTCGCTGGGGCGCTGGCCGTGGCCGTGGCTGTAGCTGTGGCTGTCGCTGTGGCAGCACCTCCTACATCAGATGTGATAGGTGTGTTGCGACCGCTGCTATTCTGTATAGTCACTGCTGTGCCTGGTCTAGAAAGAACCGTCGCGACGCCATTCCGAGGTGGCGGTCTGAAACCGAGTTTGGATCCTTCGCGGAAAATTTCTTCTAAGATTTGGTTCACAATACCTGCGTCCTCGTATTCCTGGAACTTCTTCCACAGACGAAGAGCCATGCGTGCATCTTCAATCGAGTCGTGGCCCTGGTTATTCTCGGCTGGTTCTTCTTGGATGTATTCTTTGAACACGGCCCAAGCCAAATATCGGAGGCTAAGCCGCCGGTTCTTGCCAGGATGGAAGTAAAGGTACTGTGTGTCGACGGTCTGGCTCTTAGGGACCTGAATGTTGATCTTGCGAAAGTCCGAAGCAAGACCGTGACCGACAAAGACGCATCCGAGGTTGAGAAGCAGCCATAGTTTCTTGTAAGCAACTTTGAGAGGGACCAGGTTGTGCTGACTGGTCCTTGGGTCCAAGTCGCCAGGCTTAATACCTGAATATTGAGTGACATAGTCGACAATCGGCTCTTTGATGGTAATATAGTCGTCGATGAAAGGTACTCCCTCATTGACTCCCGATCCTCGGAGGACGGATACTCGAGCAAGCCCACTTTTACTCGGTCGCACAATTTCCTGTGACCCGTCCGCTTTCACATCGATCTCAGCTTTCTCGAGGTCGACAAATTCTGTGTCAAGAGCAACGGGAGTGCCAGGAGTTGGCTTCTCCTCTTCTGTAAGTGTCTGGCGGGTTTCCACGGCACGGCCACCACTGGGAGTCTCGTTAGCAAAAGCTTGTTAGTTGCAGTAATGTCACTTACTTCAATGACCACTCGCGGAAAAGAAGAGTGGTATCCAGGACATTTTTCCAGGAGTCATCGACGGCATGACGAGCATCCTTCGCCTGATACGCAAGGATACACGGCGACTTCCATGGTTGGTTGAACCGAAGAGCCTCATCCTTGTCAACTTCTGTCACAAGGAAGTCATTAAACAAATGCCACCTGCTCTTCGCCTCCGGTTCGCGAGAGGAGATAGTGACATTGATGAATGACACCAAGTGCGGCTTTTGATGCTCAGGAATGTCGATTTCTGAGACAAGGCCCACTAACTCGTACACCACAAGATTAGGCAGCTTGTTCTGCAACTGAGTCTTCAGCTCGTCTCCTTCGAAGCACATAACTTGGCCATTGTCAACGGCAATGCCCAGCTCCTCGGGTAGCCAGCCAGGGATCGACCATAACCTCCGGCACATGGGGTTACTCAGAGCCGCATTGAGTATCAAGACCAGGGGCATACGATGAACAGATTTTCTTATGGTCACTTGCTGATAGCGCCGGCAATAGTTACACCATCCCCTGTTCTGCGTCTCTCGCTCAATACTTGCTCGCAGGATATTGGAGAAGCGGAAGGCTGGATTTCTGCGAGCTTGTTTGATATCAATGGCCGGGTAAATTAGCTCATTGGCTAAGGAGTTGCCAGGTCTGACGATCTCGTTCTGGCAGAACATGCATCGAATGGATTCAGACGCGATGGTCGCAAGTCTATGGTCTAGATCATCGGAGCTTGGCAGAATCATGCGGAAGTCGTGGGCGATTTGGTTAAGGAAGAATCTATTCACAGACTGAATGGCGGAAGAAAGAGATTTCGTAGTTAAATTCTCCTCGAACAGGCCGAGATTGGATGCTTCACGATAACTGCTGAAAGCTTTCAGAAGGTTGGTAGCTTGACAGTTCTGTCCATTGGCTTTCTCAAGCATGTCGAACAGGTATCCCATCTCACACAGGAGACAGGTCTCATATATACAGTTGCTCGCCGCGTGATGAAGCGCGAGGTTGCGCACTAGAGGAATGAACTTCAGGAGTTGGAGGAGCGCGTTCGTGAAGGAGTTGGCGATATGTGTTTCCAACCCGGAAAAGTTGGTCTGGTTGTAAAATCTGCGCAAAGTTAGATGAGTCTCCTCAAGATTAAAGGGCCTTCGAGGTTTCTTACCTGAAATCAAAGTCATCCACGCCAAATCGACTGTATTTGATTTCGACATTGCTGTACTTCAGTAGAGGATCGTCTTCGGCTTCTCCATTGAGCTTCGCGCCTGCGAGGGCCTCGGCCGTGTCGCTCACCGAGGCTTCTGATTTAAATTTGCTCTGCTCCCTTGCCTTTTCACTTAAGAACTTGGGAGCGATAAGGGCCGGTTCGGCAGTTGTCAGTGCACGCGTATTTTCAACTTGATAACGCCGTGTCTTCTTCGGGTTCGGCGCGTAATGGCCCATTTCTGCAGGGCGAAGATAGGGGATAAGACTCTGGTCGAGGGGAGCCGGAGGACTGCCGACTTCGAACACAAGATGACTAGGCCACGCAGAAAACAACCGTTCACGATAGTACGGCATCCCAATCATATTCAAGGGCGTATCTGGAGACCAGTCAAGGGGAGGCGGTCGAGGAGCGACATCTGCGAACTCGACCTCCTTGCTCATCTCATTAAAATGAATCTTGGATGGTGAGCCCCACAAATGGATGGAACATTCCGCATCGTTAATAGCCAGAGCTTCTCCAGATGGCGAAATGTCGATCCCCAGCATGAAAGATACATTGGCTTGGCGAAGGTTGATCGCATTAGGATTCATCAGATCAACCACCTGCAGCTGGCCAGTCTGAGAAGCAACAAAGCTCGTCGTGGATAGCTTCGGGTGCATGCGCACGTACGCAGCTCCAGCATGAAAAGGGATCGGAGGTAGCGGCGAAAGCGTCTTCAAGTCGTATACGTTGGCCAGAGGGTCGACGATCGGCGAGCCCAGGTGTCTGACCGAGAAGCCGCAGGTAACCAACAAATCGTTGCGAGCATCCATATCATTGATTGCCGTCCCATGTGACTTCCAAGATTTCACCACCCGAAAATCCGTCAGGCTCAACGCGTTGACCGATCCTGTATCCGTCGCGGCACAGAGATATCGACTCTTCTTCATCATAGTATAGTTGTGATCCGTATGCAGCTTGTCGACAACGATTCCCTTGTCAACGTCAATCGTAAACATCGCCCTCTGACATCCCGCAACAATGATCTTGTTGAGCTGCGCCGTAAAGCTCATACAGTAGAGATCCGTCATCTCCTCGTGACTGAGATGCCATTGCGTAAGTCCACGTCGCGTAATCATGTGCACACTCTTTGGTGATAACGATATGACGCCCCTCTCGTGGAACAGAATTTGTCGGACAGGGCCATCGGATACCGGATGAGCGCGAACAGAAGTGTAGCGTTGCAGTTCGGGACCGTAAAATGAGGAGATTCGGCCCTAGTAGACACGGCCATATATCAGCATCGGAAGCAACCTCCAGGAAGCAGCGAAACTTACAAACTCATTGCCGGCCCAAAGTAGCTCTGACACATCGTCGAATGCTATTGTCGTCGCGACGGTCGGCAGGCCATGCGGGCTTGGAGGAGGCACCGGAATGCGCGACAATTCGTCCCAATCGGCCTCCATGGCCTAAGCATCCCAGATGGGAGGATAGACTCGTTTACAGATGTGTGTACCAATCAAGAGAGAGTGCACGTAGTTCAGAGAACGAAATGATTTTGCGCATCCGGAAGCAGGGCGAACCAAGACATCGTTTGGTAAAGACGCGATTGCGGGGAAGCTGAGTCGAGACGCCTTGTTGTTCAAGGTAATTGCCGCAATGATGGGTCAAAAAACTGGGCCGCACTTTTACCGATACTATTGAATACTCATTTTGTTCATAAAGTGAATGGAAGGATGACAGAATTGTATCTGATAAGATACCAGGCAATCTTATGCTGGAGTGCAACAATTACATGATGAGATGTGACCATGGCGTCACGTGAAAAGCTTCACAAAGGCCCTGATTAGGTCTAGCTTCTCGAAGGCGGCTTCCTACCTAAACATGGTGAGACGGTGTCTCTGTGCGCTGCTATCTTTCAATGGTTGTTTTATTACCTTACTGGACGCATGCACTTGCGCATGCCCTCAATTGCAGTCGAGATATAAGTGTGGAATATACAATTCAAAGATTGCCAACATGAAGTGTTTTGCAGAAAACCGAGCCACGCAGATGGACATTATACCTCGTGAATGAAGCGAACAAACAGCTATGAGGCTCATAGGAAAGATACACAGCGAAGAGGCCACCGCTGGTCGGACCTACCATTACCGGTAGTACGAAGTAGGATTCGAGTTGGCTGCGCCAGCTTGCGATGGACTGTACGCCTGATACTCCCCTCCACCGGGTGTCCCAGGTGTCAACGAAGGATACGGGGTTGGCTTCGACGCGGTACTGGGGACTGGTGGGGGCTGGTGCGAAGGAGGCGGCTGATGAGCGACGGGTGCCGTAGGGTAAGGAGGTTGCTGTAGTGTCTGTTGCGGATGTTGTGAGGCGAAACCGGCAGTAGGAGGTTTGGATGCGTCCTCGGGGGGATAGCCTGAGGGCGGGTACTCTTGTTGCTGATGCTGGAACTGCTGGTGGACACCAGGTGGAACTTGTGCGCCAGAGGGATAAGGTAACCGCTGACTTGAAGATGGATGTTCGACAGGTGAATCATACACAGATGTGCCTAGTTCTTGCGGGTGGTCATATGTAGATTCCGGACGGTGGTGAACAGGCTGGTATGAGTCTGGTGGTGGCTGCTGGTGCTGTGGGAAGGATGGGCCAGCAGGTGGAGTGCGGCCGCGCGGATCAGGTGAGTGTGATGTTGGAGGGTACATATGCGCCTGGTCCTGCGGCCGTGGGCTGAAGTATCGTTGAGGATCCGACTGTGGAGGACCCTGAGGATAACCAAGAGGCGCGGCTGCTCCAGGGTATCCATATGGAGACTGGCCGGGTCGAGCATACTGGGGTTGTGCAGGGTGCGACATGGATGCTTCCAGGAGAGATTCATAGTCTCGCCGAGCTTTGATGAATTTCTCATTGAGCTGCGTAAACTCATCTAGTACATATTAGTAAAAGGAACCGCAACGCGGGTTGTTCTCGACATACCTTTCTTTTGAGAATACTTGCCGATGAGCTCAATCAACTTGGGCCGAATTGACAATGTCGAGTGGTACAAAGCCGTGATTTCCTCGTTGTCTTGCACGTTCAACTCCGAGCTACGAGTGCTCAAAAGCGTAAGAAGCTTTTCGACATTCTTGATTTGCCCAAATACTTCCGCCTCCATTTGGGCTTCTCTCTGCAGCTCTTCTACCGTTGGATCTGGCAGCTTCTCCACGTAGTTCAGAGGGAAGATTCCAGTTTGGCCCCTTAGTGAGCCCTTCCACCAGTCCTTGTATACGGACTCGAGCACTGCAATAATGTCCCCTTTCCGGAATTGTAATTCACCCGGTTCGGAAGGCTGGAAATCGAACAATGCTCTGACTCGAGAAACGGTGGCGGCGGAAGTACCCGGTGGCACCGCCTGCGATGTGGCTGCTTGTGTCTGGCTGGCTGGTGCGGAGGTAGACGTGCTTGGTTCCGCTTTAGACTCAGGAGCCGCACTGGGCTTCTCCCTGATAGAGAGAGCCAGCGCCATCTGCAATTCTTCTTCCTCTTTCTGGCGATCCGCGTCAGTAATCTCCCGTTTCCCGGGTTTCGACGGAGGCTGTAAATTGGGATCTGAGCACAAGATGTCAGTTCTTGCATAACAGCTTGCTTTGCTATTCCGTGAGCTTACTCTGCGTCTTCAACTTCATGTAGGCCTGCTCCATGATTCCAAAATCAGGGTTGCTGGCGAACATCTGCGCCCACTCCTGCATGCGCTCCAAAATCTTCGGCTTGACCTGCTGATGGGTGTTCTGCAGCGCAACCTGTCAGTACGATCCTCGAGTAATCAGCACGCGGAGCTCACCCGGTCATTCGCGAGGCGAAGAAGGGCGTCGGTGAAACTTCTCGACGCGAGTTCGCGATGTATCTTCGGGCCACAGTTTTGAGCTAATGCATTGGCCAGCTAGGCAGAAACCGAGCGTTAGACACCAAGCGTAATTATTCCATGTTCGCAAGGAGCGCAAACCTCCAGGGTATACAGTTGCACATTGGCATTTCTGTGTGCCAATCTCTTGATCATCGCAGCAACGGCATCCTTGGCCCTTTTAACAAGATCCATCAGCATCAACTGCAGTCCCAGACTCGGATCAACGCCTAGCAGCAAACCTACCCTGATTCCTCAGCAGCAACCTTATCGCAGACATCCTAGAAACCAAAGATCATCCAATATTAGCTCCTTCTTTTGCAGACAACTACGAAAACGAAGAGGGCCGCATACGAGGATATACTCCCAGTTCTCGGAGGTCAGGTTCTCGTCCGTCGCCTTAGCTGTTGAAGCAACACGTTAGTGATCTTCCAGCAACATGCAATATACCTGAGTCACAACCTGTTTACAAAGGACAAGACGTACCGACTGCATCATCAAATGAGTTCTGTTGTGCGCGAAACATAATTCCTTTCTTGGCTCAATCCCCAGCCAGGCAGAACAATTGCGTGTCGGAGATAAGCTGCTCTTTCCAACCCAACGTAATGCCGGCGTTGAAGATATTCGAAAAGACGGTATATAAAACGGTTTCTAGTAATTGAGGCGATAGTCACTTCTGTCGATGTTTGGCGGCTGTGGTTCAGTTCGGTGTCAGCTATGGGAGGTAGCTCCTAGGGCCAATACCGCCTGACGGTGCGGGGGTAGCGGTTCGGTCGTGGTATCTGCAAATCGATTTGGCCGGAGACAGGACGCAGGTGTTTCAGGATATCGCAAGATGCTTAGGTAGATAGGCTCTCAACTGGAAGAGAGACAAGAATCGCACTTCAAGAACAGTCGAGAAGAAGGGAGTACAAAATGTAAAGGCTGCAACCTGATGCAAAACAGGTGACGATGGTTCGCAGCGGCAGGGCAGTGCCTGCTCCACCTGAGTCAGCAGGGCAGGGGCCTCCAACTATGACGATGTCTCTTAAGTCTAGCACACGGCAATATTCTTCAGTGACAGCTGCAACACCACGCATATATCTATAGGATGACAATTTTCAATTTCAGTCAAGCAATAAGAACATCACTTGGTAAGAATATTCCAGATGCAGTAACACGTGCCTCAACCGCTCCTGATCTTACCTACGTCTCTTATTAATCTTGGGAGCAACATTCTTGAGCTAGTCAGTATAAAAAAATCATATTGCAGACTCTGCACTGAGATGAGCACTATGGAAACTAAAGATTCTCAAGACCTTGCTCTTAGTCGCTGCAATAACTAGTACAAGTATGTCATTCTGCAAATGAACATCAGCAAAGAAATGTCTGTACACTTTTCGGATAGCTGTGGCGTGTGGTTGAAATGGCCTGTCGTGAAGAACGAAAGGGTCTGGAAGCAGAGCATCAGATAATTCGGTGGAAAGAGACGGTGGATGAGAACGGAGAACAGCGGGACAAAGTCTACAGAGATAGTACAGGCTCAAGAAACAAGCTCAGAATACTTCAGTCAAGCTCCCAGACAAAGCAGTCGAGATATGAGCATCGGCACATAGCTGTAACAGCAGAAAATAGAAGATGAGGCACATGACATCATTCAACTCAATAGAGTGAGCCTTTTTCCGGCGCACATGCCATGCTCAGAGCCCAAAGGATGGTGGAGAAGTAAGAAGTAGGATGTGATGGAAGGGTATTGCTTCAAGACAGAGCACCCAAACATCAAATGAAATGGTCCAAGAGCTAATAGGCCTTGGGAGAAGCGAAAGGTATTAGCAGGGCTGAAGATCGTGAGAGAAGGGTAAGGAAAAGACGACGAAGGAGCATTTGTGGTCAGGTCATTGCCATCTATGACATCCAAGCTCGGAAAAAACACAGCGAAGAAAAGACACATAAATATTCTGCCATTATGCAGTACCAGCATATCATAATGCAGCAAGATAACGAACATCAAGAGCAAGGGGTATCTAGGGAGAGAAGACAAAGACATCGACAATATAGAAAGACAGCTAGATGAGAAGAGATCAAGCGCCCCCTTTCTGAGCTTTTTCTTGAGCTCTACTCATGCGCGCAGCTTTCACAAGCGGTGCCAGGTGGGACAGAGGAGAGCAGAGGTTCATGAAAGGATGCTAAGTGGATCAAATTAGTACCATATAGCCTCGAAGCTACAGTGGAGGGAGTGAACATACCATCAGTAAGTCATGCGCTGATGCTCTCTTCTCAGGATCAACCTTGAGTGCAAGAGACAGGAAATCACGAAAGACTGGGGACAGGTTATGCTCGTCCTTGATGGTTGGGGTGCCATTGGTGGCAATCAAGTACAGGGCCCGCAGAGGAGACTCAGTCAGATATGGCGGCTCGCCCTCTATCATCTCGATAGCCATGATGCCCAAGCTCCAGATGTCAACCTTCCGGCCATACTCCTTTCTTGTGACGACCTCAGGAGCCATCCAGTACGGGGTGCCAACCATGGTGTTCCGCTTATTTTGTGAGTCATTGATTTGGGCACAGAACCCAAAATCCGCTTCACATCGTTAGCAGGACAAAAGGCAATGGATTATGAATTGACTTACTCAGCTTAATGTTGCCATCCAAGGAGAGAAGGATATTGTCCGACTTGATATCTCGGTGAATAACGCCCTTTGAGTGGAGGTGCTGCAATCCACTCAGAGTCTGACTGGCTGTCAGCATTATAGCACAGGCCCGTTACTTCGCCATGGTAAGCTTACCTCTCTGCACACAGCTGCAATCTGCCCCTCAGTCATTATATTGAACGTAACCACGTCAGTTAGACTGCCGCCCTCCATATATTCCATCACTACCCACAGATCCAGGCCATGGAGGTAGCTATCGAGGAAGTTGACAATATTTTTGTGTTTGCTATCTTTCATAACGATGATCTCATTAATAATAAGCTCCTTCTTTGGTTGTAAGTCCAGGTTCATTTGCTTGATTGCGACGCAGTTGTTCGTGCCATGCTGATAAGCAGTGTAAACGCCGCCCGATGCTCCTTGACCGATCTTGTTTAGATTATAGTAGAGCTTCGTCGGATCACCTGGGGAACAGATGGCAAGCAACCGCGCCCTTACGTCCACAGTGTTACTCTGACGAGCGCGCTGTCGAGGACGGGCTGCTGGAACGGGCTGCTTTTGAGGGCCTTGCAACGCAGCAGAATGGTCGTGGGCGTGCTGCAAATGTCCTGGTTGTGTGGGCTGTTTGGGTTCTGGGCCGCGTGACTGCTGTTGGCGTTGGCTTTGGCTGCGCTCCAGTTGCTTCTGTACGAGCGCTTGTTGAGCCGCGGCCATCGCTTGCTCCTGCTGCTGTTGATACTGAGCTGCCGAAGCAATAGCACTTGGCTGCACCCATTGCGGTTGCGCACCGTTCGTCTTTGAATTTGACCGACTGTGCTGCGCCGAGGACGGTAACGGTTCAGATTCTGGGATGGGAGGCGTGCCGAATTGGTTAGCATACGCGTCCTGGGGTGCCTGAGGTGGCCGCGCCACTGGGGGCTGCGGTGCAGGTCGAGCAGGTGTCATGTTGGCCGGAGCAGGAGGCTTCGGAGGTGCTCGGTTGGGAACAAGCCCACCGATTGGTGGGGACATCGCCTGAGTGGCTGCGGGAGCACCACGGGGTATTGGAGGAGGCGCGCGTGGATTCTCAAAGCTGCCTTCGTGGTTCTGCGGGAATCGAGGGCTCGTTGGAGGCGAGGTTCGCTGGGCCACCGGTGTGTTCGCGGTGGGTTGATGATGGGCATAGGCGTGGTCGAACTTGTGCCAGACTTCGTCATCTCCGCGAGCGTTTTTCTCGTAGAATCGCATGATGTCGACCATGGTTTGAGGGTGCTCCTCCTGCTCCTTCTTGGAGATACCGTTTTCTTGCAGGAGCCGTTGCCATTCTTTCGGCAACCCGGTGAACTGGCCGGTCCGGTTGTCGTAGCCCACGTGGGTGACATGAACAGGGTTTTCGGGGGCGGAGATCTTGATCCCCCGAGGAGACCCTAACATGTTGTTGACAAAGCTCGAGAAGCTACTCTTCTTACTCCTCCCAAAGACTTTTGTTCCATTTGCCTCGTCCGAGTGCCTCTTCGTGTTTGTCGGTTGATCATTTTCGCTTTTTCGAGTGAAGGCGTCCATACGGTTCTGCAAAGCGGTAAAACTCGCCGACTGTCTGAGTCCGCGGGAATCGGGGCTGGTGTGGTAGGATCGTAACGTTGGCGGTTTCGGAGGGGGACTTCTCTCGGACTCTGCGGTGTTCTCTTCCAAAGCACTGAGCATGCCCCGCGAATCAAACGGGGAACTGGTCAATTCATCGGAACTGGGATCGGTATTGAACGAAAATCGCGGGCGGGACTTGGTCGACGTGTACGAGTTCGAATTGTTAAAGTCGCCGCCAGCAAGAACAGGAGATGGACCCCCGCTGTGTTGATCGAGAGAAGATGAGGAGGAACCGTATGCGTTGGACCTTGTGCGCGAATGTTCTCGACTTCCACTGACAGCGGAACGAGGATAGACAGGCGCCGAGGGGTGTCGTTTGAGTGACGTGTTGCTCTGCTGACTTCTAAGGATGCGGGAAGAGAAGCTAGGAGGGTCTTTTTGCAGTTTGCTAGACGTTCGTCTGAATTTTAAGGAAGAAAATGCGTCGTTGCTCATGATGTGCGATGAGGAGGGGGGCCGGAGAATTGATGTGTAGTGACAAGGTGGGTGACGGGTATGCTTGAATGGCTCGATTGGGAGAAGGTGGGGGAAGCCACCAGGTGAGGCGGTGCACCTGGCTATCCCGTCTGTATCTTTTTTTGGCGGTCGCTGGTTGTGGAAGGGATGTATAGATGTATTTTGACGGAGATATATTGACCTTTCCGAAACGATTAGAGGGTGGAAAGGAGTATCCTGTGTCGCTGCAAAGATCGAGTGACTTTCGGGGACGGGATGAAAACCCAGATAGGCGGACCTCAAGGAGAGGGAGCGAAAGAAGCTGCCGCGGGCTAGGCGTAACCAAAATATTAACCAGCGGTTAGCACGTGGAGAACCGCTGGATCAGTCACAGCGAAAAACCTCCACAACATAGGCGGTGACAGAAAGTCGACTTTTGGTTACAAGGGCAGAAGCGGAAGAAGCAGTGATACGTATCTATCTTCTGAGGTGGGCAAGGAGATTAGGTAGTAAATGCAAGCCGAGTGTGAGCGATCAAACCATCAGGTTGCAGGAAAATGCATAAGCCCAACAGCTCAGCACACCATATGCAGTAGTGCACCAGGGGGGTGACAAGAAGGAATAACAATCATCCAACAACGACAGGGCAGGGAGTTGGATGGATGGATAGATGGATTGATGATGTTGATGATGAAGACAAGTTCCAGCCGAGTGACAATGTGGTAAAGTCGGGATAGATGAGCGGAAAATTCTCCTTATTATTCCTGGTCCTGATTCTTGAATTTTCGAAGGAGCCAGTGATTGAGTTAAATTGCCTGGACTGGCTCGACTAGCAAGCAGCGGGGATACAGTATCTACCCCATAGAAAGTATTGTAGGGTTGATAGGAGTAATTTTATCATTTCTCGCGGTGTATATCTACCAGATATCTATCTACATATTATCTCATAAGAGTTGTATCGTCTTCTCCCCATATCATGGTGAAAAAGAATGGAACCTGCACTTTTCAGTGTGGCAGCCACTTGCTTGACCCATCGAGGGAAACGCTTGGCTTGACATCCTCGCATAAAGACTTCGGTCATGTTACAGAACAGAACCATAATTAGTTCTAGAAGTTTAACTTCTTTCTTTTAGGAATCCAGAGATGTACTTTTGTCCCGGCAGTAGC
Organism: Scortechinia acanthostroma; assembly: GCA_011319215.2. Taxonomy (NCBI): domain Eukaryota; kingdom Fungi; phylum Ascomycota; class Sordariomycetes; order Coronophorales; family Scortechiniaceae; genus Scortechinia; species Scortechinia acanthostroma. The sequence continues at coordinate 532,372 of JAABUG020000002.1, forward strand.
CAATTCCTGCATCACACCAGGAATAATACATTATGAATACTTTTTAAGGAAGTAGGGTAGGTTGATAGACAGATCATGGACCATGGATGATGTCTCATTCTTCCTTTTAGGACGTTTGATCGAAGCTGGGCACAAAGCCACAAAAATTGCACTTCCTACCCCACCTTCCAACCAGCGAGCTACCGTCCGTAAAAGGTGAGACGGGATGGGTCTGGGTTCTGTCAGGGCTTCGGGGCCCATATTATTTGAGTTGTTGACTGCTGACGGCGTACCTGAGTATGCTGTTCGACCTTATGTTAC
>JAABUG020000002.1:533445-586331 GCA_011319215.2 Scortechinia acanthostroma
CATCAATTGCGCCTATGCAATTGTATTTTCGGGTCATCATATGTCTGATCCACCAACGATGTCCCTGCGACTCCATATACCGGCGTACATGGGAGGCTAGACCAGCCGGACCGTCACAATGGACGTTATCAGGTATCTGCTAGGCTTATGAGGTCGGTTCCTCTCGAAGCCGCTTTTCTCTTAGACCAAAGTCGGATTTGACTCACAGTTGGTGATTACGCTGAACACCAGCTTAAAGGCCAAACATTTGGTTCATGTATAAAACTTGTATTATAGATTTGACAAATGGGAAGGGCAGTATGTTTGTCTCTTACCCAAGGATTCCGTGACGAGGCCAAAGCGCTCAATTTACAAGTCCACATATGCGAGGAATTCTGGGAAAATGCATTAATGCATATCATACCACAGTCAAATAAAACACATTATCTCTCATAACACATAAGATCTATGACATTTTTCCTTTCAGCAGCCTATATCCGAGGACCCTCCAAGATATCCTTGGCAGCCTCTGTCCGCCACCAACTCTTGCCCTCCTCACCGGGGAAAGCAAACGCATCCATGCTCTCCGGCTTCATCTCCACACTGTATCCAGGCTCCATGGGAGTGACATAGTATCCATCCTTGACGCTAGAAGGGTGCACAAAGTGCTCATGCAGGTGATCCACATACTCCAGCACGCTCTTCTTGCCGCTGACGACGACATAGTCGATGGTGCTCAGGTGCTGGGTGTACTCGGGCAGCCCGACACCACCGGAGTGGGGGACGATGGGGACGCCGAACTTGCGGGCCAGCAGGAGGATGGCCAGGACCTCGTTGACACCGCCGACGCGGCAGGCGTCGGCCTGGAGAACGGTCAAGGCTCCCGCCTGCAGGAGCTGCTTGAAGACGACGCGGTTCTGGCACATCTCGCCCGTGGCGACGCCGATGGTGCCGTGCGGGGTGTTCTCCAGGGCCTTTTTGATGGCGGCGTGGCCGAGGATGTCATCGGGGGAGGTGGGCTCTTCGATGAACCAGGGCTTGAACTCGGCGAGCTGGTGCATCCATTCGATGGCTTCGGGGACGGACCAGACCTGAGAAAGCGTTAGTCCATTAGTTCACTAAGTGTAACCCGGAAAGGAGAGGGCATACCTGGTTGGCATCGACCATCAGGATGTTACCACGGTCATAACCGATGGCCTCACGAGCGATGGTCAATCTGCGACGGTCCTCCTCCACGTTGGCGCCAACCTTGAGCTTGAAGTGCTTGTAGCCCTGGGCGACACTCTCCTTCAGCAGCGAGCGCAGCTTATCCTCGGTGTACCCGAGCCACCCGGCACTGGTAGTGTACGCCGGCACGGCCCGGCTCTGCTCAGCCTCCTTGATACGCTCCTGCTTGGTGGGCTCGACCTCCTTGAGGAGCGCAATGGCCTCCTCGGGGGTGATGGCATCTGTGATGTAGCGGAAGTCAATGCAGCGGACGAACTCCTCGGGAGTCATGTCCGCGACGATGCGCCAGACGGGCTTGTTGAGGGTCTTGGCCCACAGATCCCAGAGAGCGTTGACCACGGCTCCCAGGGCAAGGTGAATGACACCCTTCTCGGGTCCGATCCAGCGCAGCTGGCTGTCAGACACTAAATAGCGCCATGTCTTGCCCCAGTTGGCGGTCAGCTCGTCCAGGTCCTTGCCGACCACCAGGGGTGCCAGAAGGGAGATGGCGGCGCAGACGATTTCGTTTCCGCGGCCAATGGTGAAGGTCTGTCGCGGCCTCAGTTAGTCTTTCTTTTCCTCCTAGTTCGTACGATAGATAAAGGCTGATGCGTACCATGCCATGACCAGCATATGACGAGTCTGTGTTGAGGATACAGTACGCCGCCGAGTAATCACCCGCAGCATTCATGGCATCGGAGCCAGTCTTGTCGAGGGAGGTCTGATTCACTCTTTCTTAGCAAATTGACCTGGGATCTGTCCATCCAGCGGCGCAACTTACGGGAAACCTCACATCCCGAGTGGTGAAGCCAGTGATCTTAACCATGACGTCTGCTCAACACTCGCGTAGGAAATAGCCTAGACAAAGTTCAACGTTAATCCCAAATCAACAGCAGCTTTATCCTCAGCGCGCATTGAATTGAGCAAAAGACGAGCGACAAGACTGACCTCTAAGAAAATGCGGGGAGGCAACAATATAGCTCGATCGCGATGGGTCACTCGGTATACACTCAAGAAACCAAAGCAATCTCAATCCCAACAGCACAGACTTCCAGCAGAAAGGGAGAGCAAAGAACGAGAGAAAAGATTCTTAATTATCTGCCCCTCCAAGACATGGGGGCAGGCACACCAGATATAGCTCACCCCTCAGGCTAAATCAAGCACTTCGAACTGCCCTGCGGAACAATTACACTGTTCTGCTGCATCGTGATTGTTCCGGGTGCGTGGGACTGCAGTGCCATTGGCGGAGGAATTGTCCTAAGCCTTGGTCGGTGTTTATCCGCCAATGATATAATTGCCCAGGACCGTCGGGCCGCCTCCGCGTATGGTATTTCTGTGTATGGTACGGACTATGGTGCCATGAAACGGTTCCTGATTACCCGACAGTATCTACAGGTAAGATAGACTAGAAGGTGGTCACGAGTCCATTGGCAATTTCTGCGGTTCATTTCGGATATCTGGAGGTTAGGATTGAAGCACGGTATCAGTCAGATGGAAGATGAGCAAAAGAAACGCGATTGGTGCGGCATTTTCAACGCGACCTTGGAGCACTAACCGGGTGGCTACACGCTTGAGAGCATACAGATACCTTACAAGGCTCTAGTTGAGTGAGTCGGAATATAGAGATGAAGAATGGCAGTAAGACTGTACCCATGGCGGGTGGATATCAAATTAGAAGCACACTATCAGCCCAATACTGCTAGCCCTATCGAATCTCGATCCTATCAGATACGGTGCTAGCACCGATCATGCTGAAAGACCTCTCTTCTCGCTTTCCGAGAAGAAAATAATCATTCGCCACAACTTTCGGACCAGTACTTCCGCCTCTTCGTCGAGTGCCTAGACAATCGGATTAGCTTCTGCTGCGGAATCATAATTTGACTCGGGGGTCTCACCTCTTCCAGCTGTTCCACAAGCTCCTGAGGATGTCCATGTTTCCGGACATGCTCTTCCACCACGTCCACCAACATCTGCTCCTGCACTCCGAGGTACTCGACGATCTTCTTCTCGACAAAAGGTTTGAGCTGTTCTCGGACCACCGACTCATCCACAAACTCCCACTTGACATCCCACTTCCATAGTCCTTCCTTGTCGGCGGGGATTTCTGCCGCCAGCTGTCGAGCGGCTTGCGCTCGCTCCTCGTCGGAGAGACCGGCGGCTTCGGCAGCACTGTCGAACTTGATGGGAATGAGGGGTCGTCGGGCGGTGGCCTGAGGCTCTTCTTCGTCTTCCAGGAGTCCTTCCACTTCGGCCACGGTCCGGCGGGTGGTGGCGGCTTGAGCCTTCTGGGCTGCAGCGCCAAGAGAAAGCTTGAAGCGCTGTGGCTCCCTGGGCGCCTGGGTACGTGCCTCCAGCTCCTCAGCTTGGCGCGCGAGGAAGTCGTCCGCCATGCCACGTGCCTGCTCGCGCTGCTGTGCAGACCGAGCGCGCTCTCGTTCTTCGGCCGCACGGTCAGCCTCGTCGTTGCTGATCTCACGAGCACGGAAGGCAGCACGACTCCGGAGCCATGCCCCCCGATCGGCATAATAGTCCTCAACCTTGCGACTGGCTTCGACGTCGTCGTTCCATTCCCGATACCGCCGATCAGCCTCGTCGCGAACTTCTTGCGCCTTGGCCTCCTCCTCCTTATCCCGTTTCTTCTCACGCTCCAGAGCTGCTGTCCTGCTCCGCTCGCGATTGAGCCATCGCCGTTCCTGGTCAAGAAACTGCTTCTCGAGTTCAGCCTCTTTCTTCGCTTGACGACGGCGTTCTAGCTCCTCGTCACTGGCGTCAGTATCCTCGTCATCTCTATCGGTGTAGATCGCAGTCGCGCCGTTGATCGCGCCTCCGTTGACAAACGACACTCCTTTCTGGTAATCCCTAGGGATTTGCACGCCGAATCCCTTGGGCCCCGAAGGTGCATTTGGCATGCCACGGTCTCGCGGGCCCAAGGGCACACCATTGGCCCCGCCAGCAGGTCCACTAGGAGCCCTAGGTGGAGGAGAAGCCAGGCGATTAAGGCGCGAGCCTGCGTTTCGTGCTCGCTCCATGGATTCAATCTCTTCCTCTCGCTTCAAACGTTCAATGTCCCTGCGGTTGCTGCGCTCTCGGAAAGCTGCAATTTCCTTGGCGACAGTCTCCCTCATTTCAGGAGGAATGTCGGACAGTTCGTCTTCAACCGTGATTGGAATAGTGACAACTTCAGCCGAGGTGCCATCAGCCCCTTCAGCATCTCTCATCGTGGTGTCTCCTTCACGATCGAGGACGGAGGAGTCTTCCTTCCGGGTGGGCGAGGTGGGATGGAAAAGCTCGGAGAGAACGTTGGCGAGTGTGCTACGCGCAGCATCGAGCCGCGCCTGCCGCTCGGCCGGGTCCTGTTCGCCTCTGGAGTTTTCGTACTGCTCCAGATAGCTCAGGGAACTGTCGTCAACGACCACCTAAACGGAACATGGTTAGATGTGTCAATGAACCTGTAGACGGTATACGAACCAGTAGTGTGCTCTTTTCCACCTCCTGCTCCTTGTCACCCTCCTCGGATGGCGTCTGTCTCTTGACCGGCACTTCCACGTCCTTTAGTATCTCTACAGCAGTACCGAGACTTTCAGGGTCCTCGTACTCTGCGAAGCCAAACTTGCACGGCTTGTCATCGGCATCCGTAGCGCGGATCCACCGCCTGAGATTCCCAGCAGACCGCAAAATCTTCTCGATGCCCTCGTCACCGCCAACGCCCTCGGTAATATTCCCAACAAAGATAGTCCTCACGATCTCTTCCCTCGTCGGAGGCTGCAGCTGCATCATCGCATCTCGTACATTCTGGCGTTGGGACTCGATACTCGTTGAACCCAGACCCGCACGCCGTCCCGGAGCCTCGCCACCGCGTTCCCTGCCCGCGTCTGGAGTAGCTGTTTTCGAAGGGCCGGACGTCCCAAGTCGGATCACAGGTGCGGAGAAGTTAATGTTAGGCATATTCGGGGGAGGCTGAAAGTTAGGAGGGAATCCCGCAGGTCGACCGGGCTGCGGTATGTTTGCCTGCTGCATCCCCGGGGGAGGAGCGGTCCCCGGAGCTGCCATTCCAGGAGGAGGAGCTAGGGGATATTAGTACATTGAAAGAGATGGAAAGAGACGCGATGAAAGAACAGCGTATACTGACCCATGCCAGGAGGAGCTCCATATGCTCCATAGTCAGGAGGCCTGCCATACAGACCTGGAGCTACAAAATCGAGTTAGTACCTTGCACATTGAGGTATCAGTCTTCAGAATTGCACATAGTGGACATACTTTGGTAAGGATTGTACATCACGGCTGGATTCGCCGCTCTGATTGCGACGGACGGGGAAGCTGTGGAAAATATCGAGTACCTGGAGAGCTAGCTATGCTTTTTGATGAGGAAGAAAACACTTGATCGGAGAGAAATCAAGGAAGGAAGAGCAACCTGCAGCAGATGATAGCTGAAAATGCAGGTCTGAGGAGTAGACCAAGTGCTGCAACCAGTGTTGGAGTCAGCTTGGAGAAACTTGCGATAAAGTCGGTCGTGAAGGCGGCATTGTGAAGGCGGTATGGTCCGTGCGTTTCCTTTTTTGGGTCTTCGGCCTTGTGAATAGTGACCATCTACAGTTTGCACTCTTAACAGTGAAGCAGAAGCCTTTAAGCATTATTCCATAATTTGATATTTGCTCCTCAGGCTCTGTGTCACATGTACTATACCTACTCTTGACGTGCTCAGATCATCACACCGAGTCAAGGTCCGTTCACTCACTATATATATCCCATTACATCTCAAGCTTAAGATGCCGATACATGGCTAATAATTTGCGGGAATACTAAGAGCTCGACAGAAGAATCTGTCAACCCGGATTCCAACTAGCCGACCAGAAGCAGAGCACAATTGCCGTTATGGATATGGTCACCGTTTTTACTAGACTTCTACCGTACTGCTCTACCAATCTAGCCGCCCAGAAGGGAACCCGCAGGAATCATCGGGATGCTAGTATGGAGTCTACGGACAAAGTAGAGACTATGTACTCCGTACAGAACCCTTCTCCTCATTGGACTTACCGGCGGACATGTACAACATCCGGGACACGGAGTCTCCTTGGCCTTTGAGGATCCAGAAATGGAGGTGGCCTTCGGATAGCTCACGGATTGATGCCGGAGTACAGTCGTCCATCAGGAACAGAATCTTCAAGTCACCTGGATAGACTTAATCAACATCTTCTATTTGCATTACTGCCATTGAGTATTATTATTAACATCGTCTTCTCCAAGTCTAGAACGCACTAGATTACCAAGAATACCAAAGCCATTGCAATGTAGCTAAGGTTACTCCGGAGTTGTAATTCCACCTTGGGGGGTTCCCATGAGCCCTCATGTAAAATGGTTTAGTAAACATCAGGGATACTATAGAGTTTATTACTCAAAGATATATAATCATCTTCCATAGTTATCCCTCCATCACTCTGGTCAGTACCTCTCTGGTAGTCGGATAAATTCAGCGCTGGTCCCTCATTTTGTTTGCCCCACGTCAGCCCCTCCAGCGGACCCCAGCAGGCCGATTGACGACATACTCCTGCTACCTCTCCAGAGCTATACGTTAACAGGTTCCACGCAGACCAGCTGTTTTTCCGACCTTCATCATCACCCTCCGTACTTCCCGCTTCTAGAATTTCTTCATCTTGCTTTCTCTCCTTCACATATCTATACCCTCAGACAGAATCCGAACTCTTCACATACCTCTCTCCTCTCTCAGGTACGGAATTTACATATTTGCGCACGACATCTGAATCTAATCCATTCCCCTTGTTGATACCCTCTTCTCCTGCCCCGCACTGACGCAAGGGTTGTCCTACAGATCAACTCAACCTACACAGCAGTCACAATGCCGGGCTTTTCGCAGGCTACAGAACTCGGTGCCTGGAAGGAGCTCCAGGAGCACCACAACACCCTCGGACGCAACATTGTCCTCAAGGAATACTTTGAGAAGGATCCTCAGCGCTTCGAGAAGTTCAGCCGTACCTTCTCCAACCCGGTTGACAAAACCGAGATCCTCTTTGACTTTTCCAAGAACTTCCTCACCGAGGAGACCCTTAACCTCCTGGTGAAGCTCGCCAGAGAAGCCGGCGTGGAGGAACTCCGCGATGCTATGTTCAAGGGCGAGCCCATAAACTTCACCGAGAACCGTGCGGTTTACCACGTTGCTCTGCGCAATGTCACCAACGAGCCCATGCAGGTCAACGGCAAGAGCGTCGTTGAGGACGTCAACTCCGTGCTTGAGCACATGAAGGAGTTCACGGAGCAGGTCAGAAGCGGTGAATGGAAGGGTTACACAGGCAAGAAGCTCACCACAATCATCAACATCGGTATCGGTGGTTCGGATCTGTAAGTTGCGACTTACCCTTTACTTGTTTTGCGCCCCCAGGATCAATCCATTGGCCTACGATTGCTAACACACCAATAGCGGCCCTGTCATGGTGACTGAGGCGCTCAAGCCTTATGGCGCCGAGGACATGACCCTTCATTTCGTCTCCAACATTGACGGAACCCACATTGCCGAAGCTCTCAAACACTCCGACCCCGAGACCACCCTTTTCCTGATTGCTTCCAAGACCTTCACCACTGCAGAGACCACCACCAACGCAAACTCCGCGAAGAAGTGGTTCCTTGAATCTGCCAAGGATGAAACCCACATTGCTAAGCACTTCGTCGCTCTCTCCACCAACGAGGAAGAGGTGACCAAGTTTGGTATTGACAAGAAGAACATGTTCGGTTTCGCATCCTGGGTCGGCGGTCGCTACTCCGTTTGGAGCGCCATCGGTCTCTCTGTTGCCCTCTACATCGGGTACGACAACTTCCACCAATTCCTGGCTGGTGCTCACGCCATGGATAAGCACTTCCGCGAGGCTCCCCTCGAGCAGAACATTCCTGTTCTTGGTGGTCTGTTGAGCGTCTGGTACAGCGACTTCTTCGGCGCCCAGACCCACCTCGTAGCGCCTTTCGACCAGTACCTGCATCGCTTCCCCGCCTACCTGCAGCAGCTCTCCATGGAGAGTAACGGCAAGGCTATCACCCGCACCGGAGAATACGTCAAGTACACCACCGGCCCCATTCTGTTCGGTGAGCCCGCCACCAACGCCCAGCACAGCTTTTTCCAGCTGTTGCACCAGGGTACCAAGCTTATTCCTTCGGATTTCATCATGGCTGCCGAGTCGCACAACCCCGTCGAGGGCGGCAAGCACCAGCGCATGCTGGCCTCCAACTTCCTTGCTCAGTCCGAGGCCTTGATGGTCGGAAAGACTCCCGAGCAGGTCAAGACCGAAGGCGCCCCCGACAACCTGGTGCCTCACAAGACATTCCTGGGTAACCGCCCCACTACCTCCATCCTCGCCCAGAAGATCACTCCTTCCACGCTCGGTGCCCTGATTGCTTACTATGAGCACCTCACCTTCACCGAGGGTGCTGTGTGGAACATCAACTCCTTCGATCAGTGGGGTGTCGAATTGGGCAAGGTCCTTGCCAAGAAGATCCAGAAGGAGCTGGAGACAGAAGGAGCAGGTGGTGACCACGACGCTTCCACCAGCGGCTTGCTGCTGGCTTTCAAGAAGAAGGCCAACCTGGCTTAAATGTTACTGCCAACGTCAGCGGGGTCAAGTTAAACCAACTATAAAAATGTAATTCTTCACGAGGCATGAGTGACCGCTTTTCCTTCCATAGCACACAATTGAAATGAAGTCATCAATTCTTTCAGTTCTCTTGGGCGTAGATCGAGTTGTAATAACAGTAGCAGACGTTTGTAGTCAAGTAAGATTATAGGTATTTGTCAGAGCGAATTTGAATCGGAGAGAAACATATCACGACTATCTATTCACGATGGGCGTTGGAATTAGGTTGATTGACCGTGGGAGAGTGTTTCGGTGAGACCCTTAAATCCGCGGCAGCCACATGTTTAGTGTCCACTCTGGCAAACTCCAAATATCATTCCACGAGGGAAGCTCAATAGGCCTCTTTGGCGGTCAACAGATCCTCTAACATGTTCTTTTCCCCCAGGCGATCGTCCTATATACCATTCTTAGCACGGTATTATGCATTGATCATAGTTGCTTTGTCGCAGGTCGCGGCCGCAGGGAATAGCGATGTCGCCAGTGGCAGAGCTGTGTATAGCCATGGACAGCCTATGCCAGTGACCTGTTTGAACCGGACAATGTGAGTCATCCTAGATACTGATCAAGAGTCTCGGTCGTGTTGGATATAACGTACTAATTGACTGTTTAGTGACTCTGGAGAACATGTAATACCTCCCCTTTCCGCTGTCTCCTTGCTGCTCGTTACTGGCCATGCGGATGCTGAGATATATGTCTTACGTCTGCAATACCCTTTGGCTAACACTCTCTTCCTGTACAGATCACGGACAATCTCGGCAAGCTGCAATACATCCCCTTCCCAACCTGCAACGAGACCTTCCTCCCGCTTGCACTCCGCTACGGCGTGACAGAGACAATCAATTGCACCATCAGCTCGCTCCCCGACGAGCTCTACCACCTTTTAGAATATTACGTCCACTCGGATGTACCACTCGCCTGTCGCGTGCCAACCGCACCCCTCTCCCCGTCCGCGCAAGCAGGCCCATCCCCTGATACCAAGAAGAGCGAAAACACCGACCTCTCCCCGCTCGACAATGGCGGACCGGCATACACACCCATTACCTTCGCTCTGCAGGGCACCCTGCAGCGCAGCCACCTACACATCTGGACAGACATGAACGTCCTTGTGCACAATATCCCCTCGGCCTCCGCGTCGAAACGTACTCGGAAGAGCAAGCGCGCGAGCCCGGGGTACGTCGTGGCCGGGACCGCGTACTCGATTCCCGAGTTTGACGGCCCCGCCCCCAAGGAGAAAGACGCTGATGAGGACGACGCGGCTGTTGCTGTTTCCGAAGCGGCGCGCGATCCCTGGACGGCTGGTCACGGCACGAAGGTGATTCGCAGCGAGCCGCTCACGTTCACGTTCCATGTGAGCTGGGTTGAAGGCGGGAAGGGGATCTGGTGGCCTGGCCCGGAGACCGGGGAGGAAGCGTCTGGCGTGGCGTCGTTCTTATCCAGGTTGTTCTTCTTCGTGCTGGCTGCGGCTGTCGGGGCAGTTGTGGCGTTGTACTGGGAGCGGAATGGCGCGCGCCGACGGGCTGGATGGCGCGGAGATGGGATTTTGGGTGCTTCTACTCCTCGTGGGAAAGGCTCAGTTGGGATCGCGTACGGCAATGGGGGTAAAATAAATGGGTATGGAGGCTATTCGCCTTCCAGCACTCCCTCTGTGGTCGCTGCTAGTGGTGGGGGTTACGGATATGGGGGATATGGAAAGAAGGACTGAGGTGTTGTATACGACTATATGCGGATGATGTATATCTCATGTTCATGTCTATATCCAATTCTGACGAAAAATGAACCATTCAAACCGACCCATTGTTTTCTGGAACGATACCAAATAGAAAAACAGCTAGGAAATAGTTATACATGTCAGGAAGACCTTTCCCGAGCATTTTCTCTCGCTCGCGAGTCCACTTAATCTGAGTCCCGGAATCTGATGTATACCGTCTATGTACAACAGCATTCAAGTCCACCACTCAACATCTCACCATCCCTGCGCCCTCATACGCTGAATCTTGTTAACAGTCTCCTTAAACGAAAACTTGAACAACTTCCGCCACCTCTCCATCCTCAAATTCTTCCGCATCTGGCCCCTCCGCACATGGAACTTCTGCGCATGCCACTGCGCCCGCAGCTTATTCGTCGAGATATTCCCCTGTAGCACGCGCAGCGCAGTCGTCAGATCCACCCCCTTCTCCGGCTCCACGTGCACCTGCCGACCCAGCGTAGGCCCCAGTTTCAGCTCGACCCGGCGGAGAGGCTGTTTGTAGCTGTCGGACTCGGGGGTCATCCTGATCGCGCGAGAGAGGGAAAGGGGGTCCAGGGGTTGCCGCGACGCTTGGCTTTCTGGGGCATCGCGGTTGGTGTTGTTGAGGTTGAGTTGGTTGAGGATCCGGTCGAAGTCGGATGCTGTGCTGCTGGTTTGGGCTTGGACCTTGGGTTGATCCTGGGTCCGGGCCGGGGTCGTGGAGGTCGGTCGGCCCTGGCTAGTGGGAGGAGTTTGGAAGAGGGAATTGGATGTTGAGAAGGATCGGAGGGTATTCTGTCCGCGGGAGATGATGGGTTGCGTGGTGTATAGCGAGGATGTCGGCCGCAGGCGGAGGCATCGAGCCACGGATCGTGCCTCCATCTTTACGATGTGAAGGAATTGGTGATAGTACGAAGAAGGAATGAGTAGAGGCCCCTGATCTCAAATGATAAATAGGTTTGTTGAAGATGAAGACCAGTGCTCGGCGTGCACTTGTATATCTCGGAGTCGCTGGAAATCTTTCGGACATTCTCAAGACGGAAATCTGCATTCACGTGACTTGGCCATTCTATAGATGCTCCGCAGCCGAAACGATTCATGATCCGAGAACGTCAATTGACAAGCCAGAGTTTGTTTTCTCGACGGAGTATAAGCCATTCAGTCCGCAGGGCAGCTCGCAACATCAACAGTACAACCTGCAGTATTCCAACTGCCATACACGAGCCATGTCTTCTATCACAATAGCAACCCTTCCCCGCATGTCTCGGGATGTCCTCTCCGAGCTTCTTCTCTCTACCAGTTCTCCAAACAAGCTTGCCATCATCGACGTGAGAGATTCGGGTACGGCGCGAAACCACCTACGCATCTGTCTGCTCTTTCCCAATTGATTTATCTTCTTGCAGACCACATCGGCGGGCATATCCATTCCTCCACCTGGGTCCCAAGCTCAACGCTCGACTATCGCATGCCAGAACTTGTCCGAACGCTCAAAGACAAGGAAAAGGTTGTGTTCCACTGTGCTCTGAGCCAACAGCGCGGCCCATCTGCGGCCCTCCGCTACGCGCGAGAGCGAGAGGCCGCATTGGGTCCGGAAGAGAGCAAGAAGCAACAGGTCTATGTCCTCGAGGGCGGGTTTGTCCAGTGGCAGGAGAAGTATGGTAAAGATACCCGGCTGACAGAGGCTTATGTCGAGGATATATGGAGGGAGTATTGAAACAGGCTGGGATCGTCTCGTAACAGTGATCCATGTGATATACAGCGCTTTCCATCGACTTTGCAAGCCTCGCGCGGAGGACTCGGCTCCGGTTTACAACGACCGCATAGAGGGTATACGTCTCTGCCGGTGAGCTTCACAATCAGTTCCACGCTGGACCGGTGTTTCAGGCGGGTTCTAATGATGCAGAACGCGACAGCGCAATCATTATAGAGCTTTCTAACGCAACCACTTGTCTATACACGCTAGAGCTTGTGGATACCTCTTCTATATATACACCTATCGTACAGCTATCTTCAAAGTACGCAGACTGCAAATGCTACATCTGAACAGTCCCACCGAAGCCAACAGGTCTCCTTTTGCCACCATTCTCCGGAATGATGGCCATGAACTTGTAGATCTTTCCCATGCCGCCCCCACCCCTCTCGATCAACCTCTTCCACCCACTTTCGAGCGTCTTGCGCTTCTCTTCATCCTCGACTCCCTTAAGCAGTTGCTGCATCCGCTCTGCGATGCCCATGACCTGCAGGAAATCCCCCTGCTCTACCGGTCCGTGAACCTCAACACCCTCACTCGCTTCAATGGCGGCTTCCGCAAGAGCCATGAAATCAACATCAGCACTCACGTCGACTTTGCCCGGCGACGAGAGCGCCGGCACAGTCCGATGATGCTGGATCCCACGGAGCGAATTGATAGGGATAGTCGACATCGTTCCGTAGTCCATGATCAGCGCTGCTCCAGATGGTATCCGCTTCGGCCGCGCGGCGGGCGCATTCCGCGAGCCGGCAGTTCGAGGTGGTTGCGACGAGCCCCCAATGCGACGAGCAAAGTCGGACGCGTATATGCGGCTTTCCGGACTGACTTCGATTGTAGAACCTGGTGTAGACTTGAGCTTTCGGTAGCGCTCTGAGATCTCCGGGATCACGAGAGAGGACGGAGTCGATGCCTTGGCTAGCGTCAGCTTGAATTCGGGCTCGCCTTCGATATTTTCTTCGACTGCTTTGGGATTCAGGGTAACCATGATCTCGCGCCACTGGGGGGTGTTGGCGGGTTTCATGGGTTGGTGCAGCTTCGCAGGGCCGGTAGGAGTCATAATCTCGTTCTGCTCGGATTGATTCTCGGGCGCTGGGGAGATAGACTCGAAAGCGTGGATTGGAAGTGCATCGAAGAATTCGTGGGCAAAGATGAATGGCGTTTTCTCTTCCTCTGCATAACTGTCTCAGTAGCTGGCCATAACCGTCTGGAAGCTCAAGGTCTCACCATGAGGCAGTAATCGAATATCCTCTACCCAGATCACCGGAACATTGAAATACTTGCTGGTACTCTTGTGACCAATATCCGTCTCCTCCATAGCCGCGTCGCCGCAAAGTCGCTGTTTCTGGACTTCTCTCAACGTCGGACTAGCTTCAACCAGATAGATAGCTTCGAGACTCGACGCAAAGCTCTTGAAGTTCCTGAACGTCTAGCCATCAACCATATCAGCAAGAGACACCCCAATCGGACTGCAGAGGATAAAGTAACTCACACGTAGCATATCGTCCATCAGTGTGCCCTTCCCCGGTCCGACCTCTATGAGCTGCACACCGCTGCGTTTCCGCCCTTGGGCCATCCATTCTGTGATCGTCCATACACCCACTAGCTCCCCGAAGACTTGCGAGATCTCAGGCGAGGTTACGAAATCTCCCTTCTTTCCGAAGACTTCGCCGCCGCCCTCGGGCCGAGTCGTGTAATAGCCTCCCTCTGGAGATGTGAGAACTTGGCGCATGAAGGCTGCGATCGGGATCGGTCCTGTGACCTAAATCAAGCACTTTGTCAGCTATAGTCTAAGGACTCGCCGCAAGGCTGAGCGCAAGAGAATGTCCGGATACCTTGATCGCATTCGCGAGTGTTTTCGCAAGTGGTGTAGACCACTGCCTTTGATCAAATGTTGAGGAGCATCGATGCGATCCTATCCGTAAGTTTCGACACTGATATGTTCGAACATGTCGGGTCAGAGCACGCTTCGTCGCACTATTCATCTTTCGGGCGCGGTCTTCTCAAGTTCGTGCGGTTGGGGAGGGCCTTTCAATCTGACAGGGTCAATGGCCCGTACGCATCGGGAGAGGTTCAATGATGATCAGATATGTTTAAGAAGGATGCGACCTTTGAAATAGAATGCTCCAGGTAGGCTACGTAGCTATTCCCACATCCTCCGATGTTCATATCTCCGATTTCTCCGCAATAAAGTTTCGCAACACGTGATGTTATCTTATCAATTGTCCATTATTTTAAAGTTATTAGCCTCCACTATTTGCGTCCTATCATCAGATTGAACAAATAGATTGCTCTCAGAGCGTGTGCACCCGGACAGCTGATTTTCTGAGCGAAAGTCCTTCTGTATTCATCGCTGGACTGTTGCGAAAAAAGGGCATGATTACCTCGAAGGAAAAGAAAAGAGAGATTCGGATAGCATGGCCCAGCCGTTTTGGTACAACGCGCCAGGTTACCGGTGTCGTCTACCCCTATAACTGGAATTCTGTGTGGGTGCGTCGACCATCATTTGATCGCTGTAAAGTCCAGTATCTTGTGTATTCTGGTTCGTTTCTCTGCCAAGTCGTCCGTTTGTTCGGTTGCCTCTCGCATTGCGCCTGTTGTAACGGCTATTCCCTCGAGGATTGTCCTGAGAAAGCAATTGGGTATTTCCTTCAGCGAAACCGTATCTTCCATCTTGCACGGTAGGTTCCGCGTTCCGGTTCAGATGGCGCTCGCGATCCGCTTGCTCTCGTAGGTTGCTAAATGAGGACTGATTCTGAACGTGCGGAGGTGTCAGTTCGGCCGCGTGCTTGAACCGCATGGACAAAATTCGGCCGTCAGCCTTTGTGTTTATCAGTCAGTGAAGAGCAATTAAAACATTCGGTTGTGAATATCACCTTTTGGTTGTGGAAGTTGGCAATGGCGTTTTCTGCCGACAATTTCTCGGCGAATGTGATCTCGGCCGTGACAGTAGGATGCTGCGAGGTGACCCAACAGCTCAATATCTGTCCCGTTAAAGGCTCAAGAGCGGATTGGATGTCTGCTGCTGTGGTTCCTGGAGCGAAATTGCTTCCAATCACGACGAAAGGTCCTGAACTTGCTCCTCGAATTGTCATACCAACAGGGTTGTCGCGCACCGTCGATTGTCCACTGGCTGGATTGAGAGCTGAAAGAAGGCGCGCCTCATCTGGACGACGTCTGGTGGCGCGTTTTGGTTGCGAGTTCGCTGCTCGTACCGGCGTTGACTGTGTGCGTAGATTCTTCGTAGATTTCGATGTAGCTGATGCGGAAGGCTGGTAGTACAGTAACCCAATGTTAGTCTTGTCCCTGCGCTAAATAGTGTATGAAGGCGTGGTATTTTGAAGTACCTTTACGACACCAATTCGACTGGCGAGACTTCCTGGCTTCGCTTTCTGGGGCTTGCTTCCAGCTCCCGCGCCCGCGGCCACAGTCTTTCGGTTTTTACCAAGGATTTTGCTTGCAAGCTCTTCATTTTTTCTCTTTTTGCGATCTAGATGCTCAGGACGCGATCAGAAAGGCACAATTCCGACGATGATTTTGAGACGTATTTGACGCCTTACCGGCTTGGATGATGGCGTCGAAGGAGACAGCTCCTTGGCTGGCCGCCATGACGAGAACGGCGCGCTTGGAACAGGACGTAACAAACGGACAAGGTGACACGAAGAGAGATATGTCAGGATAGAAGATAAATACTTCTTACACAGCGATGAAGGTTAGTTTCAATTAAAGGCTGTTGAAGATAGGTAAAAAGGATGAGAAAGATGGCCTATCATTAAGGTGTGAGATATTTTCGGAGCTTATTGCTGCAGGGTGCAGCTAGCCGGCGCAGAGCAACACCAGAGTACGGAGTACCAACCATCCTGTACATCTGCTTCAGCGGCACCAATGATGCACCTTAATGTCTTGATATTAATAGATAATTGCCAAATCCTACCCAAGTAGATTTTTGACATTTAGAAAGTCCCATTTTCATACAGAAGATCATATCAGGCCTTTCTGTGGCTAAATGTGAATCTAACTTCACAACTTCCTCTTCTAGTAGGCGTAATGTATTCTTCAGTCGCAGTGAATATGGCAGCTACAGCCCCCAGTGACTTCTTTCTTCTGTCCAACATTGCCAGAATCTCCAACTCTCTGATACCCTGCATTTGCCACTGGAGCTATAGGTTCTGTTTGGTGATCTCCTGTTTTTCTCCCATTCTATCACTTAGTAATTGGTGCATTTACTGGATTTCATTTCAGACATTGTGTATCCTTCTCAGACAACTTACTCCTCTGACGTACGAAGAAGTCACGCGAGACTCCTTTCCCAACACGCGAGACTCTGAGACTCTAGCACACAAGGAGCATACTGCGCTGAGGAACGGCTGCTCAGTGTCGATATCCAAGAAGATGACTTCGGAGGACCTGAGCATCGGCAAACAGACATTGTCTTCGTCGATAGCTCTTCGCTCACCCTTGAGGAACAGAAATAGGTACTTCTCAGTTTCACAACGGCGAGAGGAGTTCATGTTGACACAGTGATTCTAGGATCGAGAGACCAGCCACCCCACCTGCATCTTGTGAGGAACTAGCCCATTATCCCGTCTTCAACCCACGCGATCCTCGACACAACCCTGCAGGCTCCGCATCTTTGTGGCTGCAAAGTGATTACTACCGATCCCAAGCTTCTAGAACACAGAACCCAGTTAGCTGGATGCAGGACTTGCCGAGAAGATCCCTCCGCAAAGCGCGATCAGGTCTCCTGGCCCTCCGTGCTGGAATGCAGAGACGACCACTTCCAGGCGGCCACGCTCGAAGAAGTGATATACCTAGTATTTGGTCCTCGAGAGACTCTACAGAGGATTCATCTGATCGTTTCCCGTCGTCAGTGTCGGACGCTAGCACAGAAGACGACCATGAGTTCGGCACCGGTCTCTATCGAACAGCTCGAAACTCTTCCTCAAGTGAAGGTCTGAAAGATCACCACCATGACCCTATACCTTCCACATCGCCGCTGCGTGCTACTGTCGGCAAGGGCTTGGAGGGCACTGGCCTGGGGAGCTCCCTAGCCGCAGAAGACAAGAGAGGAGTCAATGGTACTTCTGAAGCTGTGGTGGATGGTGCGTCAAAGCCAACGACGGTGGGGTCCCCTCGAGAGCACGTCACCGAGCCAGAGCTCGACAATCACACTCCGGACAAATTATGCACACTGGTCCAAACATCGACTCATGCCCTTTCGAATTCGCCATCTGTCAGCCTCGTTGATATTAGCCAAATAGAAGCGACGACGGAACACACAGCATCACCAGAAACATCGAAGGCAGCATCCCGGAAGAGCCCCACGGATTTGCAGCCGAGTGAGGACTGTGTGAAAGATTCAGGCTCACAAGCCCAAAATTCAAGCCCTGTTCTATCCAATTCGCCGGTTACCAACCACGAGCAGCCGACTGCAGAGAGTCCTGATGAGTTGCTCAATCCAACTGTAGAAGAGCTCGATGCATCAACTCAAGACATCGAGATTGCTCCGCCACAGATCGCTTCTGCTTCAACTGACTCAATCGCTTGTGTATATGTCTCCAGCCGTTCCCCGTCTAGGTCATCCTCTGTCCGTTCTCGTGAATCAATCGTTCCGCAGATAGCAGGCTTCCAATGGATGATGGGGACGGTTGAAGCGTTTCCGTCAAGACAATGCAGCAGCGGTAGTCAAACCTTATGTTGCAGCGATGTTGCTGAAAATGGTCCCATGCCACGGGCAATTCACCATGCTCCAGTCGACCATCTCGAAGACGGAGATATACCAATTGAGACAGAGCCTCAGCAGTCTAGATTCTCAAACGTAAGAGGGATGCAGGTAACTCATGCTGGTGCATCCATCACGGTTAGTATCAATTCTAATGTTACCCGCTCATCATTGATGGAATTATAGGAACCATCACAGGCAAGATCGAGCGCGCAGGAAGAGGCCGCGAGCTGCCTGCTACCCGCTTTGGGCGACACTGGTTCTCCTAAAATCCAAAACAGTTCTGACCCGCGCATCGCTCAAAGACCACGCTCTCCAAACCAGGCTGAAGATGACACGTCAGATTCAGATCTCGCCCGGTCACCGATTGAGATCGATGACGCAATCGCCTCGCTGATTTTCAGGGATGAGTTCTTCTTTGTCGATGGCAAATCGAGCGACACTCCTCCCGATAGAGGAGACAATCCTATAAAAACAGGAAGCCGAATTGCAAGAGACGGTAGAATTTACAGTGGTCCGGGACTCGATCGTAACATGTCAGTCAGAACGCAGGAGATCCCAGAGATCGTCGGACCAGGCATGTACGCTTCGCGTCGGAGTAACCTGCCGAGTCTCGAACGAGACGCAAGCGATTCCACTGATGAGTGCATCGTTACTTACCCGGTATGGGAAGAACGCCAATTCCCATAACGTCGGAGTTATACATAAGTTACACGATTGCACAACGGAAGAAGCTGGATTTGGCGGAATGCGTTATTTTCGATATTTCATTCTCTCTGTATTGTTAATGCACCCTGTATACTTATGTCTCTAGCGCCTGCAGTAAGGACTGCTGGGCTGAATGAGGACAGGTTGGAAACGACACTCATTTGTACAAATGATATGCAGAGCCTCTTTCTGATAGATGCCTACCGCTAGGGTATTTCTGTTCATAGGAAATCAGAAACAGGCTCCTTCAGCTGCATGGTCTTGCCTTGATCTCATCTCCGTAAACCTCGCTCTTAACAGCATTAAAGGCTAACCGAGACGTAAGGTAAAGCCAGCGCCTGTCTCTCCGGTATCGCCACTGGATTGACCACCGAATACACTGGCAAAGTCCAAGGCAGGAGCTTCTTGACCGCGCTTCGGCGCCTCTGGAGTCTCACGACGCCTCCGCCTCTCCAAGCCTGCTTTGGATGGGAAGGTTGGAAACATCTCCTTCGGCTTTGGACGCGGATCCTCCCGGAAATATTTATGTGAGAGACACTCCTGAGCAGTAGGGCGCGAACCTGGATTCAATGCCAGTAAAGACGACAGAAGCCGCAGACCGGCATTGGTGAGAAAGGGGAACTTAGAGCGGGGAAGTAACGGAGGGTTTTCAGTCGTCGCGGATGAGGATGTAGGCGGAAGGCGAAGTGATTTGGCATTAGGAAGGGAGCGGAAACCCGGCCATGTCTGCTGGGTAGGAGGGCCTGTGAGAGCGAATATCTGGGATTATCTGTCAGCTGCGAACGGACCTAAAAGTCCAAAGGGAAGCAGCACGGTTTACCTTCGATACTTGATCGACTTCATTTTTACCCTGCAGCAAGGGTTCTTTGGTGAGCAATTCGCCAAAGATGCACCCGATACTCCACATGTCGATTTCCGGCCCGTACTTTTCTGCGCCCAGCAGGAGCTCCGGGGAACGGTACCAGAGCGTTACGACCAGCTGGGTCAGCTTCGGCGGCGGATCGCCGTAGTACCGGGCCATGCCGAAGTCGGCGATCTTGATCTCGCCGCGGTTGTTCATCAGGAGATTCGAGGTTTTTAGGTCGCGGTGCATGATCCAGTGGGAGTGGAGGAACTCGAGGCCGGAGAGGATTTGAAGCATGAGGGTCTTGATTTCCGAAGGGAGGAACGGTTCGCGCATGTCGTCGAGTAAGGTTTTTAGATCATGTTCGAGGAAATCCATGACGAGGAATACACTGTTGGCGGGATAGAGGTGCCCAGAGCCCCGAATTGGTTAATAGAGGTGTATCTTGAACTTTTCAGGACGGAAGCAGCACCAACGCTAAGGAGGGCAACAAAGGACAAGGGGTAGAGGGTAGGAAGGGCCATGCATACTCATCCATTTTCGTCCCCATGACGATCTCGCGGAGATACACAATGTTCGTATGGCGAGCTTCCAAGAGCGTCTGGATCTCCCGTAAGCCCGTCACCGGGAACCCATCAGGCGAATTGTCCATCTTGAGCTTCTTGAGAGCCACCACCTCCCCGGTCGTGATATCCCTCGCCCTACTCACCCACCCATAAGAACCCTCCTCGATGTGATTCAGCCGTTCAAAGTTATCCACAAGCCGACAGGGTCCCCATTCCTGGGCCGGAAAACGGAGGAGTGTCGACCGTGTCTGCTCGGCTGGCGCTTTGACTGCAGAGGCCTGGGGCTGCTCGTTCGACAGCCGGCGACGCTTCTTGGGCGGAGGTTCCGAGTCGCCATTGAGCGCGTCTCCTTGCTGTTGCACCGTGGCTTGTGCGGTCTGGAGTCGTGCATGCTCCTCCAGCAGCCGCTGTTTCTCTGCCTTGGCGCGTTTCTTCTCTTCCTTTTCGCGTTTTCGTTGTGCGAGGATGGCGTCTTCCTCTGGGTCTTCGGCGGCCCAGCGCGATTTGGACGGGGCGGACATGGCCCGTATGAGGGATTAAAAGAATCCAAAATTTGTAGATTTGCTGATTGATTCGAATATGTCGTTGACGAGTAGCGTTTGGATCAGCTGCGGTCGGGAGACAAACTCGGAAAGGAGATGGTACAGCCCGGTTTGATGGTGACGCTATCGGAATAGCAAACTTGGGGAATCTGATCGAAGAACCAAACTCCATCGCCGATTTCAAAGCCCCCGCCTGGTCCCGCTATGATTATTAACTCGCGGAAGGGTGACGGAGTATGCTCTTCTGCTTTAAATACAGCTTTTAAGATTATTTGATTTCTCTTTCTATTTTCTCTAATTGCGAGGATATATTTTCTGGAGCTTTTGAGCATCATATCGAATCGAAATGATTGAGCCGTTCCAGGTTTGTTCTTGTATTCGGTAATATGGTTGCACACTGCAATTGCGGTTACTGACTCCGTTTGATGACAGACCACCTTCGCGGTGCCCATGACCTGCGAAAGCTGTGTCAAAGATGTGACTAACTCACTTTCTAAAGTGGAAGGTGCGTGCTTAGTGAGACAAGGCATTTAGCTGAGAGCCATGTACTGATTCACGTTCGTCTTGCGCAGGCGTCAAGAAGGTTGAAGCGAATCTTAAAGATCAGCTCGTCTTCATCGAGGGCACAGCACCACCTAGCTCGATAGTCAATGCCATTCAAGCTACTGGTCGGGATGCGATTCTACGTGGAAGTGGCACATCAAACAGTACGTATCCCTCCGCTTGAAGGGACAGACTTGCGAGAGCTGTGCTGATCCGGTGGTGTGATACGCGACAGGTTCTGCCGTCTGCATATTAGAGACGCATTCGACGACCGTACCGAATAAGATCCGTGGACTGGCACGTATGGTGCAAGTGTCCTCGAACCTGACTCTGGTAGATCTAACTATCAACGGGCTGGCACCGGGAAAATACTTTGCGACTGTCCGGGAAGCAGGGGATATCTCGCGAGGCGCAGAATCTACGGGGGGTATCTGGGAGGCGTTGAAGGCCAAGGTGATGGGTTCTGAGGCGCCCAAGGAGCCGCGCGGCTTGTTCGGGAGCGTGGATGTGGATGAGAAGGGTCGGGGGAACGTCTTCTTGGATCGACCGGTGGCGATTTGGGAGCTCATTGGGCGGAGTATGGTCGTATCCAAGAGCCAGGAAGGCCCATTTCGAAGAGATGATCCTGATACATTGGTCGGCGTGATTGCTCGCAGTGCGGGTGTGTGGGATAACGACAAGACTGTCTGCTCATGTTCGGGAAAGAATGTATGGCAGGAGCGCCAGGAACAGGTTTCCCATGGAATGCTGTAGACTTTTGGAGTCTACAATGTACCCCAAATCTTGCTTGCATTGATTTATGATACCTGTCACGCGGATGATGTCAATTGAACAGAATGATTTGCTGCACGAGGGCTGCAGATGCACGCACAAGGAAGAATAGTAGGCGTAAACGAAGGTGGGACCTGTAGGGTTCCCAGTGGGACTTGACACTCCGAACCTCCACTGATGGTGTATCTCGCGGGCTTTGAGTGCGAGCAAGGACAACAATTGATCATGAAAGAACAACAGACCATTGTCTCCAAACAGCTGACCATTGGAGATGTCCAGATCCGAGATAACAACGCGGCATGTCAGAACACCTCCGCAGAGACGGCAGCAGAGGCCTAAATATAGATAGACGAGGTCTCGAGCAGGCGCCAGGATATGGTCATTGGACAGTAGGTTTTACTCCTGCATCGATAGTATGTTCACCCCTGCCTCACCGATGACAACGTCTTCTCCTTGCATCAAATCAAGCTAGTGGCTGCCATGCTATTCTCTAGCCCACTATCGTGAGTTCACGATCAATAATTGGAATACCTGGATACCCAAGCAGCTAGTCTGCCAGCCCAAAGTCAGTAAATAGTACTCGGTCATTAGCTAGCTAATCATCGTGCTCACTAACCGAGGTTTCCCTAGCATGGTAATAAGGGCCGAAGCCGTCCCTCTTGCTCTAAATGGAGCTTGAAGAGGTGTATCTTCCGAACCACTGATGGCTCTCTGTACAAGCGCCGTGGTGGGGATGCGGGAGAGCCTAAACCCAGTCGATGTGCTAGAGGCGTATTAGCATGGGACGAGTTGGTGGGATCATCTATCTTATTAGTTGCAGGAAGACTTGAAGGATTGCTGCCATGACATTTCATCTCGGTAAGGATCTCTACCTGACAAGAGTTGACTCAGTTGAAAACAATGAAAGTCACTGAATGTGATGATAATGATGGCCCCGCATAGATCGGGACGGGCCTTTTGTTGGAGCCCATCAATCACAATCACAAGGGCCCGTTCGCGATTCTTCACCCTTGATTGCTCAACTGACTTCGTGATTATCGAATCTTGTTGCTCACTTCTCGGTCAAATCAGATCCCTTGAATGAGAAAGAGATCATGCTCTCCCCTCATCCAAGTCACCGATTCCCCATTAGCCGTTCCACAACGTCGCCCACCTGCAGGGGAAAGCTAATAATAATATTAAAAGTCATGCCAACCACACAGGATGATTATGCCTCTCGACTGGGCGCTTACGGCTATTCCAGAGCATCAAATCATCAATTGAACTGCATCCCTCTTCTCCATCACTCCCTTGGCAACTGTCCACTATCATCAACAACTGTAATTATTCCCCCCTTTCTGGACTCCAAATCTCTGTGCGCATCTTTTGTCCAGCGACCTATGCCTGAAATAGCTACTCTGTACAGAGCGCTAGTCGGCTTCTTCTTCTCCTAGGTTCAGTAAGGTGGACAGACACTATCTACTAGTGACTGATTCGTATCCTTGTCACTTTTCTTCTGCTGCAGGCGCCGTCTCTGGACCTTCCTTGCTTCTCCCTCCCTTTCCCTCCCTGCTTAATTATTTTTCATGACAACTCCTGTCGCTCATTCCGTCCTGCCAATCTCCATATCAAGTACTTCGTTCAGACATCATTCAAAACGGCCAGGGCTAGAGAATAGAAAAGACTCAGAGCGCAGCGTGTCTCGCACAAGTACCCGAAGAATTGATCAAACTATAGGACTTCACTGTGCTCATTTATTACTACTAGCAGATTTGGGCTCTCGGCTCTCTTAGACACCCTGATGATCTAATTATAACTTCCGACCTATCGTTCGTCCAGGATCACTGGGGACTAAGATTCACGGGACCGGCTGGGCATTCTGTCCAGTATAGCAGACCTTCGGATTGCAAAAGACAGGTTATCTACCTGCTGGGACTCAAGCCACAAATCACGACCACTGCAGCACGAGGGAAGGGCTGCCTCCTGGTTCTTCAAAGGCCCTGCCAGCCCCGCAGCTTTAGCTCGTACCTGGATCCCGCCAGACTCATTAATATCCCTGCTCACTGCGCCAGCCCACTATCTCGCATATCAAAAAATTCGGTCAGCCTCTTGGCTTTCAGTAACCGCCTTATATAACATAACCCTGCTTTACTACTCCGTTCGTGTGGGTGACAATCGTCCGGCTTCCTCGTCCCGACTCCTGTCTATTTCTCAGGGACACACAGAGGTCGAACCACTACCTGGGCCCGAGTGGGACGGGATCTCGGAGTCTCTTCTTGGTCGTCAATTAGAGGCGCAGACGTAGAGTCTGATTCTACGGAAAGATGTCATTGAAACAGGTATGAGTGAGCCCTCGATCTCTCAACGCAGATCTGACGGAGAGTAGGAAATCGAGACATGGGTGTTGGCTCTGGAACACTACGACAATCAAGAGTATGAAGAAGCAATAAGGATTTTTGGTCACATTGCGGATACGTCAAAGATTTTCTTCAATTGCGGCGTCATTTATGCGACGCTGGGAGAACATGAAAAAGCTGTATGTTCATTTTCAAAACTATTAAACGGCAGTCCACTGACATTAGCTAGGTCCAATGTTACCAACGCGCCGTCAGTCTAGACCAGTACCTGGGTATTGCCTACTTCCAAGAAGGCGTGTCCAACTTCCTTTTGGGCGATTTTGAAGAAGCGTTGGCCAATTTCAATGATACCCTTCTCTATCTCCGGGGCAATACGTCGATTGACTATGAGCAATTGGGCCTGAAATTCCGTCTCTTCTCCTGTGAGGTCTTATTCAATCGGGGACTCTGCTATATCTACCTGCAGCAAATGGGTCCCGGCATGCAGGACCTCGAATACGCAGTGAAGGAAAAGGTCACTCCCGACCACGATGTCATTGATGATGCCATTCGGGAGAGGGCAGAGGTATAACCTATAGTGCCTTAGGTGTCGAGTGTTTGCTGACCGAAGCAGGGGTACACTGTGTTCTCGATTCCCGTGGGAGTCGTCTATCGACCCAACGAGGCCAAAGTCAAGAATCTCAAAACAAAGGACTATCTAGGCAAGGCGAGACTGATCGCTGCGGCGCAGGAAGGCAACGCACGGAATGGACACCAGCCTACTGATTTAATACGAGCCCAATCAGCGCTCGACGACCGGCCCCCGGAGAGCATTTCGTTCGCCGCCACGAACTTGGTGCACAAGAATCTGTCGGGACGAAGTCGTCAGCAGTCGGAACCCCCACTAAACCGCACTCTTTTCCCACCTACACCGCCTCCCGAAGGCGACAAGACCAGCATGAAGAGCTCTTCCGGTAGTAGCGTGGGTGCCAGTGGTAGACCAGGTTCAGTTCGGGCGGCGCGGCCTCCTCGGCTCAACCTTGATGGACCAGGTTCTCAGGCCAATGGAAGGAGTAGCGCAGATATGCCCGCTTACGAGCAGCCACGGATTGGGACAACCCGCACGGCCTCTGAACCCCGCGGACCACCAAGCCGACATTATCCGCGAGGGCTTAATGGTCCAGAGACCGACAGACATCTACTTTTCGGGGAAACAGGAAACCATAGAAGAGGAACCAGCGAAACAAGTTCTGCATCAGTCCCTCGGAATGGCTACGGTGAGGACGCATGCGTAGTGTACACGAGCCCTCGCTCTATGGCCAGTAACGGACGGAGAGGCATGCCTCCGCAGCAACGATACATTGACGAAGAAGAGGAGTACGTGGGTGATACGTATGGTGCACCTGGCAGCTCGCAGCGACGAACCAGATCGCCAATTCGAGAGTCAAGGCGAGCCGACTCACGCAGGCCTGAGGTCCGCAGATTCCGGATCAAGGTCCATGCTTTCGAAGATACCCGGTATATCATGATCGGGCCCACGTTGGAGTACAGCGAGTTTGAAGCCAAGATCCGAGAGAAGTTTGGCTTCCGCTCGCTTCTGCGAATCCGAATGCAGGATGAGGGTGATATGATTACGATGGTGGATCAGGAAGACTTGGACCTTCTACTGAGTTCAGCCACTGAGGCTGCTCGAAGGGAGGGCAGCGAGATGGGCAAGATGGAGGTGAGTTCGGTCCACATGTTTGCGAAATGACAGTAACTGACTGGCTTAGATATGGGTTGAAGAAAGACAAATGATATAGTCCTGAGGTGTTCTTTGCAGGAGAAATCTCTGGCTATAGATGAGCAGAGAACCAGTCTCTGCTGTTGCATTCTTGGTGCTGTCAGGGCTGATTCGATGTTGATTCGATGTTGCATGATTTATACCCTTTGATGATTCGTACGAGCGGGATGATCTTTTAGCTTTATGTATTTATATGGATACCCATTGATTAATATCAGCGTACACTTTGTAGCAACTGCAGTAGAATGTACCTCCAGGTACCTCTTAATGCTATAATGTGACACTATTGTAGCTAAAGACTAGGGCATCCTGGATCACGGGAATGCGGACAGCGATAGAGACCCACTGCGCAGTGACGTTGGATTGTTGACGGCGAAGCTTCATCTTCGTTATTCCTCTTCCAGCTACAGCTCACAATCTCCGGAAAATCGACTCCTGAGGGATTAGTCAAAATGACCGACATTACCTCGGATGTCAACCAACTCCTCAAGGACAAACATGCAAGCACCACAATCCCCAAGGGGCCTCGTCTCCCATCCACCGCAACGGCCGACGAGTTCCTCAAAGAAGCATACCGAATAGTCAGCGTGGCCCCCGCCCTCAATCTCAGAACAGATACTAACACACAGTAGAACTCGCACATCCACTCTCTCCTCGTCTACCTCCAATCCATCCGCCACTCCTACCTCTCCACAACCCCAACCATTCATCCCCGCACCACCTCCCTCCGCACCAGACCAACCACCCCCCAAAGCAAACCCCTCACCGACACCGAACGCGACTCTATCGACTCCTCCACCGCCCTCCTTCTCCGCGACCTCTCCACCTCAATCACCAACCTCTCCTCCGCAGAGTCCCTCCGCCAGGAAACCGAATCCGGCCTCCTCCGCAAGAAACACCGCGCGCCCTCCGCCCTCCTCCGCTGGGCCGCCGGCGCCAGCGCCCTCGCACATACGTCAATCGATGCCCAAAAATCCCCCGAGCAGCTCCACGACGAGGAGCAAGCGCGCACCCTCCGCACCGTCCGCGAAAGCATCCTCTGGTTCCTGCGAAGGGGGCTCGAGCGCGCGGCCGAGGCCCAGCGCGATATGGTCGAGAAGCGCATCGAGCGCGTCCGCGAGAAGGAGAAGAGCGTGCTGTACAAGGGCAGGGCCGCTGTGCCTGCGTCTGCCTCTGTGCCTGTGTCTGTGTCTGGCCATGGTCCTGTCTCGGGGCCGACAACCGCGGAACCCTACTTACCGCGCGAAACGCTGAGCGAGACCGAGACGGCTGCCATCGAGGCGGAGCTGTCCCCCGAGCAATTGCAGTTGTTCGCCGAGGAGAATGATCTCATGCTGAGGCAGTATGAGGATGCGTTGAGTAAAGTGCAGTATGCATTCCATTGTTCCATTTCCCTGACTGTCGGCTGGCGAGATGCTAATCGAAGGGTCTGCAGAAATGCCGAGAAATCGCTCCTGGAAATCTCCTCCCTCCAGCAGACTCTTGTGTCGCATCTGGCGACGCAGGAGGAGCATATCGAGCAGCTGGTCACGGATGCTTCGACGACGACGTCGAACATCGGACAGGGGAACAAGGAGCTGAAGCGCGCGACGCAACAGCGGAGTACGGCGCAGGCGGTGTTTTGGGGGACGGTGGGATTGTGTACGTGGCTTGTGGTGTGGGATTTGATTTTCTAGTTGGCCTTGATGGCATTTGGCATTACTGGACATATTACTATGATACCATTCTAATCAGGTGCACCATTCAGAATGAGTTCATTCGGAAACCCTCGCTCAAGGCGATCTACATATGCGAGTAGAGTAACGTCTCAATCAGACGCCATGAAGAGTAAAAGAAATACATTCCACATCCGAAGATGTGAAGGGGTAATTAGAACCGATAAGAGATGACTGGTCATGACGGAGTTCGGATATATGGCGAGAAATGAGCAGAAGCGAAGCGATTATGAGGTCTCCCGGACGACGCTGTCGACCGCTTCAGCGAAGTAGTCGATGTTATTTGTGTTAAGGCCCGCCATCGAGATGCGGCCGTTCTTGGTCTAGAGGATAAATATTAGCTTGTCGTCGATAGTCAAAGGGGAGATGAAGCTAGCTGAAACTAGAAACCGCCATGGCTGGTCCGAGGCGCGGGTGGAGACCCCAGAAATGGCGGTGTCTAGCCGGCGCCGCTGCCTCCAGAGCTATAAAAGGAGAAGCACTTACCATGTACACGTGCCACTTTTCTCTAAGGATCTTGACCTGCGCTTCGGTCAATCCGGTGAAACTAAACATGCCGATTTGACTGGTGATGTGGTCCCAGTTGCCGGGAGTGCCCTTTGCCTCGAGGCGCTCCCGCAGACCCTTGCGCATCTCCGCGATACGGCCGCTCATCGTCCGGAGGTCCTCCTCCCACTCGGCGAAGAGCTGGGGGTCGTTGAGAATGCGGCTGGCGATGCGCGCGCCGTACGCCGGCGGGTTCGAGATCTCGGAGCGCTGCAGAATGGCTAGCTGGGAGGCGATGTGGGCGTTGGCGGTTGAGGCGTCTGGGCCGGGAGCCGAAACGAAGTGGAAGGCACCGGTGCGCTGACCGTACAGACCAAAGTTCTTGGCGAAGGACTGGGCGATGCAGAGCTCGAAGCCCTGATCGACGAAGTAGCGGATCGCCCAGGAGTCACGGGAGAGATCGCCGGACGCGAAGCCCTGGTACGCTGTGTCGAAGAAGGGGAAGTGCTGGCGCTCGCGCAGGACGACCGCGACCTGCTTCCACTGGTCCTGGGTCAGGTCGACGCCGGTGGGGTTGTGAGCGCAGGAGTGCAGGACGATGATGGAGCCGGTTGGCGCTTCACGCAGGGCACCGAGCATGCCGTCGAAGTCGAGGCCTTTGGTTTTGGCGGAAAAGTATGGGTAGTTGGCGAGGCTGAGGCCGACGTTGGTGAAGATCTGGTGGTGGTTGGCCCAGGTGGGGCTGGAGAGGTAGATTTTGGGGGGTAGTGGATGGAATTTGGCCAGGAACAATGCGCCCAAATGCAATGCGCCTGTTCCTGAAATGGCTTGCAGTGTGCAGACCTGTTATCAGCCCGCCGATTAGTTCTCCGATTCCAACTACGGTCGCAAGGCGTTTCAAGGGAGTGAGCACGGTCAACATACTCGTTTCTCGCGAATTGCTGGACTATCGGCACCGACTATGAGTTTTTGAGCGGCCGAGGTGAAATCTGGAAGACCTTTGATGGGAAGATATTCATGGTTGAGGTTGGGGTCGTTGCGGATCGCCTCGTCGGCCTAAATCAGATCCGTCAGCGACAGTCTCTTTCACAGGATACTGTTACGGGGATGGTGGATTACCTTTTTTACTACAGGAAGGATCCAAGGCTTTGCGTTGTTGTCTCTGTAGGCGCCAATGACGAGATCGACTTTTTTGTCCGAGGGATCTTGACGGAAAGCTTGAGCCAGACCGAAGAGAGGATCTTCTGGAGCGGCGGGCACAATGGCCGCGGAGAAGACGGACGGACTTGAGGAACCCATGATTTGTGAGGAAAGGGAGGCGAGACGATTTCGAGCGATGGAGGATGATGATGAGGAGGAGGATGGAGAGGAGGGAGAGGAGGAATAGGTGGATGTAGTAGTAGGAGGAGTAGTAAGAGGAGTAGTGGGTAGACGCGGGGAAGACATAGCGATGGATGCAGATGAGAATGACGGGTAAATAAAGGATGAGTAATGGAAACACAGAATGCGGGAATTTTTCCTGTTCTGGATCCTCTGTTTTCGCTCTCCAGACAAACTCAGCAATGACTGGGGTTTATTTTTGGAGATTGATCATTCTCCAGTCACAGTCATACCACTGGGGGGACGAGTTCTGCTTGCGTTCACCGGGCGGACGATCCGGTCAACTGACTGTCTGACAGGCCCAAGAAAGATGCAGATAAATTCCGACGGAATTATCTCATACGATAGATAGCCAGGGAATACCGGTATATTGAAGATGCAGACCGAGAGATAGATATGACGATGAGGGGAAATCCAGTCCCAGTGAGGGGTATCTTCTGTGTCTGAAAAGGGAGATATTGGGGATGGGAATAGTATCGATCTGATCTGATCCTGAGTCAATAATACTCAATGATTCAACAACCGCCTTAACTGTCGAAACAAAAGAATAAGTCCATTACTCGTTCTCCCTCCGCTCACTATTTATGTAAGAGAATCATTCGACCCAACTTCACCCGACTCGAAGCGTGATTTTTCCTCCTGACGGCGAGCCGAGGAACTCGCCTGCCCGATGCCGATTGAAGCACGATGGCATGACGACTTCACATGCTACAGCCTACGGTCCTTATTAAGGCACTCTGAGCATAATGGCTTATTCTCAGGAGCTTTCCACAGAAGCTGTCTACTCTGTAGGGACTGACGATCTTTCGACCCTCGAATGATATTGGTCTTGCATTATACTCGGCAACCAACCACCGAGGCTATAGTCAGCCATCACTACCTAGGTACCTTACCTACTTACCTACCTACTTCAAGGTATCTCAGAGTGGACGAGATAACAATGGTTTAAGGCTTCAGCCCCCTGTCGAATCATAATCCAGCCTTTCTTGACCAGAGATAACCTCGTTATTATTGTTGATTCCCAAACACTGCGCAATATTTTCTACGAGTCATAGCGTCAATAAGGCTAAATATGTTATCAAACCTGCGACCATAATTAACCGGCGGCCCCGTGAATAACTCCTAAGATCCTTCCTAAGGTACCCCCGGCTGGGGAAAGGTAAAAAGGAAAGTCCAGTCAGGGACCCGGCGGAGTTTCCCCGATGGATCTCAAACTCTTCGTCTTGATGGAGACTGGAGTACAGCTGCGTCATTTAAATTTGTTCTGTTCATGGTCTCGGCTCGGCATCACTCCGGGGATTCTGAGTAGATACCACTATCTGGATACACAGTATCTTGCCCAGGTAGTCTTTGCTATTCTAATACATACATTCTTTTCCGGGATGGACATGATTGTGTAGAATTTTCTCTCTGTACCTCTCTATATACAGACCGCTTCAAAAATGAATCGAGCAGTTACAGATACCTGCCTTACCCTAGGACATCAGAATTCGGC
This sequence comes from Scortechinia acanthostroma, assembly GCA_011319215.2. Taxonomy (NCBI): domain Eukaryota; kingdom Fungi; phylum Ascomycota; class Sordariomycetes; order Coronophorales; family Scortechiniaceae; genus Scortechinia; species Scortechinia acanthostroma. The sequence continues at coordinate 564,608 of JAABUG020000002.1, forward strand.
CTTCGTGCCGAATCACAGCGCGAGAAAAGAAGGAATCAACAGTATCGTGGCCAGCCACGAATCCACCGTCCCCATCCCATTTTCCCCACGGGGTGGGCTATTTCCGAATGAGGAAATTCTGTCGAACCCTCGCCGCATTCCGGAACCGACTTATGTGAAAATGTCGAGACTACAATGAGTCCTAACACAGATGCTATTTGTGCATTCATTCTTGGAGTCACGTACATATATGTATAAAGAAGTGAAATCATGCCAAATGCAAAAGATCTTTTGGGGCCGCTGAGATCCAAGACTCCAATTTCCAAAAACGCCATGTATCGCCCAATTCTGACCTATACCCATAACATAACCATAACCATAACCATAAATTCATCAATCATCCAGACGAAAACTGAGAAGAGAGCAGTATCCAAAAGTATCGCCGGACCAAGCCACACCATGCCCTCATGGTACCACAGATCCAAAATCGAAATATAACACAGAAGAATGAATCGTAGATGACCGGCAGTCTTCTATACTGAGGCGATATCTGAGATTGCAATCAAAATCGTTGCCATTCAGGTCGCATCGGCAGGGTGACAATGTCCGCATTAATCTATGATTGCGCCGTAGCCTCAACTCCATGTGTGCGTGTTCGTATACGGAATCGCTCGCGTAACCGCGCCGTCAGTCGATTGCGTCGGCTCTCTGCCTCTTCGTTGCTAGCGTTCCGGCTTGCTTCCTCCCGTACGCTCCGGAGCGCAGCAAGTCTTTCCTCCACGGTTGCATCGCGCATCCGGCGGGCATTCAATGGGCCATGCAGATACGAAGATATCCGGCGATGTTGACGATTTGGAGTAGCGTCTCCTGGGCTTGCAGTCGCGTTGTCTTGAGATGCATCGTTGTTGCCACCCTCACCCTGCTCGTTTTCTTCCTCGGCCTGTGGCGGATTTAGGTCGATCCGGCTAATGATATGTCAGCTTGTATATCTGAGCGATAATGATAAAACATACCATAACGGACAAGTGCCAGACACGTTGACCAGCCAAGGATCGATACATTCAGGGTGGAATTGATGGTTGCAGGGTAGCACGCGAAGGTCCTGACCCTTGATAAAGTCATCGGTGCAAATCGGACACGAAAAGTTTGGATGTTCGGTTGGCGATTCCGTATCTGTCGCGGGTGTCGGTGTGCCTCGTCGTTCGGGGTCGGTTTCAGTGTTGGTGGTTTCGGTTTCAACATTCCGCTGGCCAACAGTCACAGACGGAGGGGACCCATCGGCAGTGGGTGCCTCTCGACGCTCAATGACCCCTTCCTCCTCTGTCCCGAGGGACATCTCCACATCACCCTTGACGGGGTCCGTCTTGGGATCAGAACTATCCCCGAATTTGACAATGGGGATCGTATCCAGCATCGCCCTTGCTATCCCTCGCGCTCGGCTTTGTCGAGGCCGCCCCGCCGTGTATCGGGGCCCATAGCGTTCTGGATGGCGATGAGCCCGGATAGCGCCGGTAATAATGATCGCTAAGAAAAGCGCAGTAATAATGCCAGTGATGCTGTATAAGATGATCATGGCTAGATTTCAGTGGGTTAGGAGGACACTAGCCTTGTCGGGGAAGAGAAACGCACCAGTATTGGGGCTGTCCGTTGGCCCATCTGGGCCCGACGGGTTGACTGTTCCCACAAAGGACATGTTGTAGACAATGCTGAGAGATTCGCCCCCGTTCTGCTTACTGAGTTGATCCCTAAGTGATTCGGCAAAGGCCGAGTTCAAGAGGGTGAAGACGTTGGGATATTGGCCGACAGCGTCGTTGTTCACGGTGTAGCTGCAATGGGAAGCAGAAGCGCTGTACAAAAGAACCGCGGATGCCTTCTCTTGCGCTGTAAGCAGATTCGATACCGTTGCACTGGCATCCAAATTGCCTGGATACAAAGAAGTGTCACAGCTGACAAGGGCAATATCACTTGTATTCAAACTGAGCGAGTTGTATGCGCCAACATCCACTAGATTCCCAGTGATATTGAACCTCTATGGTATCATTAGTCCCATGCGACTTCTACCTCTGAAGATATAACTCACCTGAAGCTCAGCACCGTTTAGATTGATCAAAGATTGGGTCAGAGGTGCGATAACAACACTCGGCGGAATAGTGAATTGACTGCTCTGCAAATGGAACCTCTTTTGATCCGTGAACGACAGATCCGCAGAGCTATTCGACGGCAGTACGGTACAGCCAGCCGAAGACCCCGCTCGAACAGTGGACGAGAGAGTAAGGAAAAGAATAAAAAGGGAAAAAAGTGAAGAGAAAGAAGAAAAGGAAGGAGGAAACACAGAGGGTATTTGTCTGGGCTCCATTATTGAAAAGGATCAGCCCGGATCTTGGGGGATTTCCCCACGGTGACGATGCTTACGGAAACAGCGGAGGTAGTCGACTATGGGGGTGCACAGGATATCATTAGTCACGGATCTTGTACTCCGTAGTCTCCGTGCAGTGATCCGCAACGCGAAAAGCACCGAAAAAAGGGCCAGGTAAGAAAATAAAAAGAAATAAGAGAAAAAGAGGAAGGTAAAACGACTATCAGTGATGAAACAGCCTCTTCCACGGCAGGGTTGATCCCTTACCAACGGCGACTACAAATGTTGATGCAGGCGACCGAAGGGATAGCCGAATTATTTCAAATAATAATGCCAGACCATTCAGCATAGAAACGGGGGATAATAATGAGGCGATGCAAGATTGGATCGAATACGGAAAATGGGAAACCGAGAATAATCAGAAAAGGTAAAAGGGAAGGGAGCAATTGAGAGGAAGAAGAGCACGAAACCCGACGCTGTAGCGACAACGGGGCAGATCTGACTATCTAAGCCTCCCCAGAACCAGTCTTCAGTTTCACTTTCAAGCATCAGTCAGGTTGTCGATGGGGCACGACAGGAGTGGATCCTCACAATTGATTGACAGCCAGCGATTGACTAGCGTGAGATGTGCAGGTCAAACACGGGTACTCCGTACTTGGTCGATGATTGTGCGTTATACTGGCCAAAGTGTGACGACGCTGGTGGACACTGGACAGCGACTGGCGATCAGCGATTTTCCCAGTCTTTCCGGCACGATCGGAAAAGGATCACCCCTCAGGGAATACTATTAGACTGTGAGATGAGAGGGGCTATGCATCCTTGGTTGTGAGCGTCCCAAATGTAGGCCAGACCGTAAGATGGTCGCAGGCTCGCAGCGATGAAATGGATAGATTGAGGCTGGCAGTAAGGATTACGGATGATATTGAAGAAAGATTGAAGCTCGCTAGTATTAATAATACAGGAGAAGAAGGACGCTAACTACTGTAGGTAGAATATCCAACCCTCCATAATGTTTCTTGAGGCCAAGATTTGAAGGGTTAGAAGATTTCATTAGGTACCGAAGATTAATCTGAATTTTCCCCCAGTAGTACGTAAGGTAGAAATCCTGGGGGAGACAAAGAAGGACAAGACCGATCATCGAGGCTAGATAAGGGATCATCATCAGCATCGCGTGCGATCTTCCAGCCATCCTCTAGATAAGTACTGTGTTTTCAATACATTCAATCGATGTGCACAGGGCTGGTTTTTGACTCAGCCTCTCTTGAGGATATCGTCCTTAATCTAGTACTCCGTACTCCGTAGTACCGACACAGATGTACTCGGATGCTCTCGCATCCAAGCACTAAAAGGGCAGGTGTCCTAACTGTCGTCGGAATCCAATGATTCCGATGATCTTCTGTGCGGGGCTTGTTCAGGTCGATCCATGGGATGAGGGGACCGCTGGCATAGGCCGCTGATAAGATGAATCATCGCTGCCGTGTTGTGATGATCTTATTATATTATTAGACTTTCCCAGTCCAGGTTCCAAGGAAACGATCTATCTAGCATCATCCTTATTGATTTCCCAATTTTGAGGCCGAGCCCGCCGAGGAGATATTTATCCGACACTCTCCCGAGATGGCACTAATTGACAATCGTTGTGGTCAGTCAGTCAACTGCTAGACTAGGTAACTGGCGAGCCAAGTCGGCATATTGTAGATCATGGTAGCAGGTCGGGAAGATGGATGAAAAGCATCTGATCATCGGCCATGCAATCATTGCATCATCGCTGGGTATAACTCGGCTTTGGATTTGCTCGCCATGGAAGAAGGTAGATCTTAACCATGGAGATTGTCCTCCTTCACATGGGTTTAATTACATTGGTCATTAACATTGACGTTGATTGCAAAGCACATGGTGCTTTGTTCATACCATATTCAATCTCCCTTTCCTAACTGCTTCCCAAAGCTACTTCCACTCCAATCTGCTCTGTATGCAAATCGCATTCGAAGAGTTTCTTGCAAAGCTACTCAATCCTGCTGATTCCATCAGAACCTATGAATCCTTATGCTTCGTCAGCCTCAGAAATCTCCGGTGATTCTCCGACACTTCGATTTGGATGTCTCCGGAATCGGAGCATTTCTTGACTAATCCTTATCAAAGTAATCATATCAGAATCGATGCATTCGTAATCGTATTTGGGCGAGAGAAGAGTCCTAGTTCGCTTATGTCGTGGCTCTCAGCATCACTTGTGCCTCACTGCCTACTGTATCTGTCGATGTTCGCACTACTTTATCTAAACTTAGGGTAGGTTGCTGTCGGATACCCATCACCGAAATGATACCGACTCTGTTTGCGCGCCCGGTGAGGCTTGCTCGGGGGTCTCACTCGCCTACGGCTGGTGACAAAGAGACTGGAAATTGCTCAGAGCCTCAACCAGAACACTTCGTCTTCGTAGTATTAATTCGTTTTGACAAGCTACGCTCAGCCTTGGACCCCGCTTAACTTGAAGTGGACGTACATGAACCAGATGGAGTTACTATCATTATCGACGTTGTCATTCGGTCCATCTTTCGCTTCAATATCTATATAAGACATGCTACGCTTTGCTGGGCAATCAATTGTTCATTCCTACACGGCAGAAACAATGAGACCGTCAAAATGCAGATCAAGTCCAACTTCATCATTACTGCCTGAAAATAATGGCAGCAATGACAAATATCCCACCATGGCACCATCTCAATGGCATGAGTTACACTGCATCTTGTACGATTTCTTGGCCACTAGGACCTAATTGCGACAAGTCCAGAGTCCTTACTCCACACTCCGCGTTCTTCTGTTGATGGAGTCCATGTATGTTGTCTCGGCTGCACCTCCCTAGGCGAAGGGAATGCTATCTCGACTTACTAGCTCGGTGAATCATCTTCTGAACTGTTATGCAGTGTGATTGAGATGCATACAGTACGGATCTCAGATAGCCACATCTGATACTAGACAGAGTCAGAGAGAGCTGACACAGGATATTTTGAGTTCGGTAGATCAGGGTGCGATACAGCTGAGCGCGGTGAACGAAATTGCGGTGTGTTGGTATAGCTTCTTACAGAAAGACGTTGGTGTCTCAATCTATAGCTTATGCAGACGACAGAACACCGAGATACTTGACCAATTGAAGATCTCAGAGATAGCTGCGATCGACGCACTCACCTCCATCTTAACGAACTAGGTAGATAAATCGATCTTGAAACCAGGTCTCCAAAGCCACCATGCATGCCCATGCATATGGCAAATGAAGCATCTGCATAGAGTTGACATGTCTGGTACTTGCCATCAGGGGAAGGTATTGGGTTCATGTGTCCAATGCAGAAGAACCTAGACTACTAGGCGCTGTCGTTGTCGGGACTGGGTTCTTGAGATAATGAACAACGCATTCTTTCAGAGGTCTTGCGCACACTTCACCTGGACAGAAAGAATCCTATATATTCAGGGAGAATTTCGATCTTCTGCCCTAGATGATTACATTTCCCCCGCCAACGCCTGGCGGGTCTATCCGATCAAAAAGCTACCTACCGTAAGAAGCAGATAGCTCCACTGCAGTCATTGGTGATTGGCGGAAAGGTGGCCGCATCTCTTTGACAGCAACACTTGGTCCGTGTGCTCCAAACCAGAAAAAGAAAAGAGAGAAGTACAATAATCTGGACGGGCAGGCGTATCCTCTGGGATTTTGTGTGGCAACAGAGAGCAGACTGATGAAGTGACAAGAGCCTCCGTCTGGTAGGTTTACGAGCATTGTTTGTGGGTTCTTGATGCGCCAAGGTCGCTATCAAACTTAAATCCAAGCACAATAGTCCTCTCAATTCATAGGCACCGATAAAAATCAGAAGTCACTGCTGGAAGGTGATCAATGTTGCATCGGTCGGTCATGTAAGGTGTCATTGCACATTCTTGTTGATCTCGGGCGCCTCGCGTACGGATTCTGAAGAAGCGCACCAGGAATGTGGCAGACGGATGACTACCTGACTCCTGAGTACCCAGACCCTAAAACCTAGCTACCGACCGTGGAAAACCGGATAAGATCTGACTCGGATGTCAAAGCGACAATGCACATCGAACAAAGAAGTAACTGTGGCTCACGGGGTGCGATGGTTCGGACCATCTGACACTGACCGACAGTAAGCCTGTCTTTGACCTACCCTAGGCTTTGTCCGGCTTGATGAGCGAAGCCCTCGTTCGATGAGCCATTTTCTGCAGCGGCGATTTGGCTGGTGAGGGTGTCAGATGCCAGACGGTAGAATGGTAGAAGACCTTTCAGTGCCAAACTCTAAAGGAATTCTGGTACGGAAATCATTCCAGGAATGGAGCTAGAAGATAGGGGCAATGTAGGAGAGGTCAAAACAAGCCCGTCTAACTTGACCGAAAAAGGAAGTGAGCAGTACATATCTGGATGTTTCTTTGACATTCTGAACGATGGAGGGGCAGTTTAAGTATTCTTGTCTGTTGACGGCAATAAACCCTTTATATATACAAAGTTATAGGTGCAGTTTAACAGCGATAGTGAAACTGATCTCTTCAAGGGTCGTATACAAAGGGGAAAGTTCATCCTCAATACTCCGTACCAATGACCAGGATACTTGTGCTGAATTAGTTGCTGAAACTGAAAGATGACACCGGATGAGCCACAGCCATGACCCATCACAACACGCTGAAAGACCAAATTTAGCAGCGGGGCGTCCCATAGGCTAAGAAGGCCTGGATTATCTCATCCGCTGCCTGTCCCCGCTTCTATTCGAGGCCTCGACCATCCACAGGACCCATTGCCCGTGTCAGCAGCTCCCTTGATTGGCTGATGATGCTCCAGAGGCGTGGAGGTTCCCTGCTGAGAGCCTGACTGGGTGGTTTTCTCTGTTTGGCCTAGAGTCGAGGCCTTGAATCGAACAGAGCAAGACCCGTAGCTTCAGTACCTTAATACTCCAGATCATTGTTATTGTTGCTTGCATTTACTTAAGAGATTCTGAAAGAAAATTCGGCTTTAAAGTGAAGGAATTAGGGGAGCAAAAGGAAAAAGAAAATAAAAGAAAAGTAAGAAAAGGAAGGAGCTAAAATTCAAACTTCATGTCTCGTAGTACTTAGGTACTTCTTTTCTTGGTGATGCTGCTTCTCTCCTCTATTATTCCCCTCTTTCTCTCCTCCTTTCCTTTTCTATCTACCTACTGACTGTACTTATGGGGTACGTACCTATTTACCTATCAGTCCCCCTCCTTGTCCGACCTTTGAACCCCAGCAACTTAGGAAGCAGTCTCATTCATCTGACTGGCGGGACGTTCCGTTGCAAAAAGTGCACAACATGCGATTGCCATAGATAATCAAGAATTGGTGATCATCAACCATCATGATCATAGTACCTTAGGCAACCTCAACAAACCACCACAATCCTAGCAGAACATTCCGGAACAAGAGTTACAGACTCACACCTCAGCATTTGATGGCTCGGCGACAGAGCTGTTGAGAACCCATTCACTTGATTAATTCTTTGGCCTCTGATATGACCACTTCGCTTTCCTCGACGAGACCGTCCCCTCGTCTTCCTTTTCGGACATCCAACAGCGCAGAGTCGCCATCTTGACACGGTGGTTCTGCATCAGTATGGCATCTCTAGCCGTTTCATCTGCCTCTGAGGCTTCTCAGTCTCATCAAAACAATCAAATGGCCATCAGTTTGTGGGAGAAACGATTCGAGAAGAGACATTATTCTTCGTAGGTTCCTCACACCCGTTCTTTCACATGTTGGACACCACCACTCGGCTTGACGGTTGTCATCATCATCATATCGTCTTGCAACATTCCAAAGCCGAATTTCTAATCCACTGGCCATCAGGAATCCCGTGATTGCAAAACTCGACGTTGAATGCAATGAATTGGCCCAGACCTGGAAAAAATTTCAGGAAAATTTGCCGGAGCAAGATCAGGTCGGCTTCGACGAACGCCTTCAAGAGTTCCGCGATGTCTCGGCCGTGATAGGCAATGTGAAGACTGTCTGGGTGTCTAACCCACGCCGCCGCGTGTTTAGCCGTTCCGTGACCCTCTGTGATCGGTTTATCTCTTCTGTCCATCGGCATTTTGTGCTGTTGTCGGCCCTTCCTAGAAACGAAGCTTACCTTACTCTCTTCCACGGTGTCTTGCAGTCAGTCATCAAAGTAAGGCTCTTTGTACCAAACTTGCTCATTTCTTGAGCCAGAGTGACTGATCAACTGGATGCAATAGGCTTCTGCCGATTATCCCAGAGTCATTGAAGGTCTGCTTGCAATCCTGCTTCAAATCAATGACTTCATTCGCCTTCCAGCGGGAGACCATGATTTTTCATCGAACAGAGACTTGGTGCTATCCATTGCAGACTTTTACGCCCTCATCTTCCTCTTGCTGGGAGAGTTTATGGATTGGTATGTTAGAAAGGCCAAGTGTCGGTTGCTGAACAGTCCTAGTCTGGACCCTTATCTGGATTTTGAACATTTGCTTCGCAGTATTCGAAAGTGTGCCAGAGATATCAGCCGCGTGCTCAACGACGAGATGGATCTTGATACCATGGGCTGCGTTGGGGAAAACAGCATATTTCAATACCCTGATCTTTTCTTGTGGGAACAAGCTCGACTGAAGCAGATCGGCTTGCAAAAGTCGGATCGTCGGTTTGCCGCACAGAACGCTCTCACTCGTCAGTTGATTTGGGAAATCCAGCATGATGCGTCCGCGCGTGCCAGCATGGCTGTCAACAGAGATGCCCTGCTCTCACAGTTGCTGGACTACGCCAGTCTAAGTCTCCGCCCGGTCAGTCAACAAAACAGTGGTATTACATGCTGGACGACAGTTGCGACACGCGACTTGGGTATGCACCATTACTAAAACGATTATCTGATAAAGCTAATTTTTTTCTTCAAGACGATTCAAGATTTAGTTGGTCTCGCGGCCCGAAACGCAAGTACACCCGGACCAATCTTCAGTTCTCCTCTCGGCATCTCCAGGACTTTTTCAATGCTGGCGACCAAGTGGCCGACTTCGAATCGGGCGTGGATGTTATTGCTGAAGATAGTGTGCTGCAGTCGTTACAACAGTGGGCGACAAACTCTCATTCGCAGATGCTGGCTGTGGGCGGATCTCCACCCACTACAATTCCCAGCACAGTTGCCCTTTTCTCTACTTGTTTCGCCACTTTTGCTCGACAGGCACGGCTTCCGGTCATCTCCCACTTTTGTTCCCTCCCGACTCAATCTGCGGATGGTTTGACTCGGTTCCAACAGGGTCTGATAGCCCTCGCTTACAGTCTGATCCGGCAATTAATCGATTACCTCCCGCCCGTTGTGGAGAGCCACGATGCTTGTGATTTGTGCGTGGAGCGTTTTACATCCTTGGATGGCAGCCTTAGCTCGTGGAAAACGGTCCTCTCGCTTATCGATGCGCTTCTGCACTATGCGCCACCTCTGCTGGTCTGTGTGATTGATGGTCTGGATAAACTCCAAGACGAATCCAGCGACGCCTATATTCGGGATCTGGTTCGCACTTTGATGATCCATACCAGGCATCGGGTGGACGATACGGCCGACGGTTCTTGGAACCAAAAGGTGCTCCTCAAGGTTCTCTTTACCGTGACTGATCGGCCCAGTTCCCTAGTGGAAACCATGTCGGAAAACCAACTCATACTGAGCGAGTCGACGGCAGCAGACGAGCCGATCCCGACAGATGCCACTCCAGCCTCGGGCGTCGGAGTGGTCATGATGAATGCATGAACGCGACACGTTGTTGATGAGATGACGTTTAATCTGATGGATAGCATTTTCTTCTTCTGGTTCTCCGTTCAGGTGCAATGCGGGTCAGCGGCATAGACTTTTGCGCAGGCTGGGTTTGGTTTGGCCACGATATTAGCGACGCACATGCCGGTATGGCGGTTTCTTCTCTTGTGTATGGATTACTAGATGACGTCTTCTCGTTACTGGATTATCTGATTAATAGCTTCAATGGCGCTTCTTTTCCTACTGACTCTGGAGGGTAATGTCTCAATTTTTCAGTTGCTGTCTCCGGTCTTGTGGTGTGGGCAAGGTTGTGACTTGGACGGTGGCGTCGTCGATGATTGAACTCATACAATACCCTTGCTGTGAATTTTCGTTCCTCGGTTTGAGCATCTAGAAAGCCTCTGTACACCTGTAATAACACCCTTCATGAAGAATTAGCAGCTCATGGGAGGTACGTCCAGTGGAGAATATCGGAAATTGGTTTCCATCTAGACTATCCACCGTGCATCGAATTGAGGCTAAACGGAGGTTATTGGCATCTATTTGACGAAGCGAATGAAGCGAACGAAGTGAACCCTAGATGCTCAGGGAGTATACGATCAACATGCTAGGTAAGATGCGGAGGTCGAATTCCGCCTCAGCCAAGTTCATCCATATGCGCACCAGAGCAATGTTGAAAGAGTTGTCATCTGTGGAGTCAGCTCCAACTGTTCCCCGCAGTTCATCTGCAACATGATTCGAGCATCGGAATTCAGAACGAGGCAGAGAATATTTAAACAGTGTTCCTCAACTGTTGCGCAGTATCGTGCACTCGGACAGACTACGTAATCAGACATTTTGCTACAAATCTCCAGGATGAACGGAAACAGTCGACTATTCGAGACGACTCCCCAAATCGAAGACTTCAAAGCGATATGCAGCCGGACCACCGACAAAGCCACATACCCATTATCCTCGTCCATTGAGAAGAACATCCCGATCTACGATGTCACCACCCTTGACCCCCTCAACCTGGAGCTCATCACGAACCTCCAAAACGAATGGCACCACGCCCTCAACACCGGTCCTGGGATCATCGTGCTAAAAGGCATGTATTACCCAACCCGCTACGGCACAACCCTGACAGCCACCACCGAGACCTTCACGCGCATCATCACCGAAGAGCGCCTCACCGCAACAAAGAAAGGCGACCACTTCGCCGCCGGCGGCAAAAACGACCGCATCTGGAACTCCTTCAGCAAGCACGCCCTCCTCGATCCCGCCTCTTTCACAGCGTATTACTCCAATCCCTGGCTACGCCTCATCTCTGAGTCCTGGCTCGGCCCAGCCTACCGCATCACAGCCCAAGTCAACATCGTCAACCCCGGCGGCGCCGCCCAGGAATCCCACCGCGACTACCACCTGGGCTTCCAGGACGTCGCCGCCACCGCGCGCTTCCCGCGCACCCTCCAGCTGGCCTCGCAGTATCTCACGCTGCAGGGGGCGGTGGCGCACAGCGACATGCCGGCGCGCAGTGGGCCGACCCGCTTCCTCCCTTTCAGCCAGTGCTACGAGGCGGGGTATCTTGCCTGGCGCAGGGAAGACTTCCGGGCGTTTTTCCGGGAGAACTATGTAGCGCTGCCGCTGGAGCTGGGGGACGGGGTGTTTTTCAATCCGGCGGTGTTTCATGCGGCGGGGGCGAATGAGATGCCTGCGGAGGGTTCTGGAGGGGGGTTCCAGCGCAAGGCGAACCTGTTGCAGATTAGTTGTGCCTTTGGGAAGACGATGGAGAGCATTGATTCGGTTCCGATTGTGGAGAGGTGTTGGGGGGATATGGTGCGGCGGTGGGAGCAGGCCGGGGGACGACTGGATGCGGAGCTTGAGGCGCTGGTCATGGCTGTTGCGGATGGGTATCCGTTTCCGACGAATCTGGATAGGAGGCCGCCGGCTCCGAGTGGGATGGCGCCGGAGAGTGAGCAGGAGATTGTTCTGAGAGGGTTGAAGGAGGGATGGGGGGTGGACAGGGTGGTGGAGGAGCTGAAGCAGATGAAGAGGGATTCCAGTGCTTGATCCGTTCACTATATAGATAGCCTCAGGCAAGAAGCGTTACATTCTGATATATCCAACAGCATATATGAAAGTCTGGTTAAAGAAGGAATCCTTCGGAGTGCTCGACGTTCTATAGCTAAAGATGTAGCAAGTGACATTCATTTACTCATGACTTTTTATTGGTGTTTTATGTTATAACATAAGAGCTTTCACCTTGCTCTCTTTACGCGAGAAATAAGAAAAAGAGAAGAAATGTGCCTTCCATCACATCGGTTGCCTTCGTAACTAGGTATTCTTGATCCCACCTCATCTTCTTCGTTGCCTTCCAAATGGATCACTGCACTATCTACCGTTTTTCAGTTGATGCTCCCTCTGAACCATTGGCAAGGCACTTACAGTCTTCAACTTTGGACATTTTTTCCTTTGTCCTCGAGCTGGGTTCTCTTTCCATCTCGACGCAGGCACCTAGAGTCGATGGGTTCGGCTTCATACCGTGCGTTTCGTAAGCCGTTTAGTTGCTCTATGGCAGTTTCGAAGCGAACTCGAGCTAACCATCCTTTATATATGATCTTTGAACATTGAATCCAGTCCTGAACCATTTCTTGTTCAGTCACGAGAGTTATAGCGGTATAACAATCTTAATCACTCCAAGTGTATGACTCTGCAGCTCAGTCCAACAGACCAGTGTCCAACGTCGGCGCGGTCCATCTTCTCACCACATTGGACGGGCTCCCGCGCGCCTGGAAACCACAAAACCGTGACTCTTCTAGCTTGGCACCGATCCTACTCATGCATGTTGACGACTTTGGATGAACTGGGATTTGTGATATACGAACTATCATGGGCCCTGGTCGATATGCTTAATCAACAGGGCCTGTTACCCAATCGGCTTCGTGAATGTTGGGGTTAAGCGCTGTCACTGTCAACCTGTCAAGGCAGAATCCAAGCAGGGACTGCCGTTGTACTAATGAGTATTTTGGGGATTTGGTCCCCCGTCTCAGAGGGACATGCGGCTAGAATAGTACGAAACCAATCGGCTCAAGTACATTTTGAGCTTAAGCGCTGCCATGCCATGCCACAGCGGGAACGACCGCGGGCCGCCCTATACATACTATAAACTTGAATGTCTAATTTGAGATATAGTATGCAATGTGCAGTATGACCTGGAAACATAAATAGTCGAGTACGCCCCGAATTCAAATTATGATGATCAGAACCCCGAGTCAAGTCATCAAGTATCAACATGCAAATCTCTACTCTCGTCTCTCTTACTCTTCGTTCTACCCTTGCAATCGGCGCGGCCGTTCATCCGGAGTTTGCGAAGCGCCAATCTGTGGACTGCCAGAAGATCCAGGTTGCTCTCAGCGAGGCCGGTGCGTACTATCGAGGTAGACTGAGCGGGTACTACGGGCAAGCATATGTATGTCTATGGCCATGAGAAAGGCTTGAAGAAGGAGAAGCAGTTGCTAACTTGCTTGGAAGATCACCTTTGCCAATAATCTTCATGCCTTGGAGAATCTAGGCAGTCGGACGATACGTCAATGCTATGATATGGCGTGATTGTGGCGGTATGTAGCATCTCCGGTCTCCCAGGTCATTGGCATTTCTGATATGAGTAGGGTTTACCAGACCTTTATTATATCTTGCTATTGTCCATATACTCTGCATCTACATATATTAATAGCTGTTACTTGTTTGACACTGGGCTGTCAAGGGCGGTTAGACTGGCAATTGACCCCGGATTTGCACGCGCATTGTATATCCGTTCACTGTTGAGAATTGCTCTGTTCTTTTCGCCGGCAGGGGATGTCGTGTAAGGCGAGGCCCTGGGATAAGCAGTCTGTCTGCATCTGAGAGTGGAATCGTGCGAAAGTTTTCGAGAGCTCGAACATGTCGCTAAGTATGCTGGCAGAATGGCTAGACTTTGCCGGTTAACAATGGAACACGGTCATTGGGACCAACCAATGCCTTGATGGCTTTGTTTCGTAGATGTTTACCCAGATTAGGCCGTCTCATATAGACCAGGCTATTGAACTTAGGGCCAACGCGATCAATCTTGAGCTGAAGTGGCCCCATCACAGGCACGGTGGGCGCAGCACCGATACAGAATATCGGTGCGTACGGTGCGGAATTCAGCGATGTGCTCGAAAGTCTTTGCCCAATCGATTTGACTACTGGATCCAGACGACAGATGTCCAATGCTGAGTGTCAGTTCGGTTATAGAGACAGTGTATTCAAACATACTCCACAGTATGTCTTCATTGCCAGTGTTACAGTCAGGCTCAACCATCCTGGCAACCATCGATTGAATACGACATATGGCTCAATTCAACGTATTCTGGAAAGACGAGGATTGCAAGCCCCCACGACCCAGTCAGTTGCAGAAACGGTGTGTCTGCTACGCAGGAGCAAGTTGCCTGATCCAGAGTTGCTCGGAAATGCGGGCAGTTTCTTCAAGAACGCAGTCGTCGACCAGCTTGCGTATGACGCTCTGCAGGCTGTTCACCCAGCGATCCCTGTCTTTTCGAAGGCAGACGGCTCGAAAGTGATCCCAGCAGCTTGGCTGATTGAGAGATGCGGCTGGAAGGGGAGGAGGATCGGTCGTGTGGGAGTGTATGACCAGCATGCTCTTGTTGTAGCAAACTACGTCGGCGTGAAGGGCTTTGATGTCCTAGAGTTTGCCAGTCGAATTCGGGAGGATGTTATCGAGCGACTCGGCATCTGGCTTCAGTTCGAAGTAAGGGTCATCATATAAACCCCAATGAGCAAGGAAAAAACCTAGAATGCAGACCGAAGTCAGTTGGTTCCAACTTCCAAAGTTCCCAGGCTTCCCAGGCTAAAGTATGAGACCCATACCTTAGAGTGGATGAGGAAGGGATCCGTGGTTGCGGGGAACGTGACGAAACCCAGATAATTTGACCCGACTACGTATGTACTTGGAATTGTGTCCACAGAGAAGCAGGACAGCAGACAGTGGCATATGTGGAGAGTAGATTATGATGCAATCTACGTTATGCTTCTGTATACATGCATAAGGATGAATGCGATGTTCTCCATATACATACTGTAGAAGCGAGAAGGGTTGTACACTAAGGCTTCACTGACACAATGACAGTTGACCGTTAGACTATCGAGTCTAGCAGAGTCTAGCAGAGTCACGCATCCTCCATAGTCCATCGTGAAGAATGCCTGTGAGGCTGTGACTCTTAAGGGTCCATTTCTAGACTTTCACGAGGAACCAGCTAAGACGATGTGAAACGGTGGCTTGTCGGTCTTGTCCGGTTGAGATTACGAAACCTTACCGAGGCAAACCCCAATAAAAGTCCATATCGTGGGTACCACTAATGTTTTAATGACCAATAGCCACTTGCTGCTATTTTCCCTGTAATCTGATTGACTGGTTATTTTTCCTCATGGTTTACATATTCTATTTGACCAGTAGATACCGTAGGCTGCAACTGTGGGATTTCCCTACTCCTACGGATAGCTTGTATTTAAGTATGTATATCATCTGAGTAGCATTTCTGAGCAACCACATTCATGGCGGTGGGAATGTGACAACGGGCAAGAATGCTGTCTCCTAGAAACAGGTCGACCATCTGACCATCAAATCAGCTGCAAATTCCTGCAATTCCTGCTCTGACGAAAATGCCAGTATGATGTGATGATTGATCCACTGCGACTGATGGTGGCGTTCTGTTCCTGGCATGGTGAAACATTGCCCAATAGAAGCCTCGTTCCAATCAATAATATCCGTGGTTGATGCCTTAGTTTTTTATTATTAGACTCATCCATTCTATGGTTAGTATTGCCTCAGGCCCTTTTTCGTGCTCATCCTTTTCTCCATCCATTTCTCTCTTCGCTCAGTGTGTTTTGTTTCTTTTCCTCCATGCGATCTTCATCATTAGATCATACTGACTCTCGTTCTCCATCTGGCCGCTGGCTCCAGTCTGTCTTTCCAATCGCTGAATCTCACACTCTCTTCTTCTTCTCGTCTTTCTTGCTTCGCTTGGTTCGGCCCACCACTCCACTGTCCCCGCACGCAGTCTGCCTTTGTCCACAAGTCTACGTATTATCTGGTCAATCCTTCGACGGCAGATTAAACGGCCTCGCGCCAAATCACATCGACGAGTCGATCGCGGGTTAATAGCTCACTTGGCTTGTCGCAGAGCCCCGGCACTGGTTTTCGCTTGCCTCCGCCCCACTCAATTTCGAACCTTGTCAGCGCTGCAGGTCAGCTTCTAGGCCGCTGCTCGCGTTTCCCTCGGGTTAGTGTCAAACAGTCAAAAGTATAAAGTCAGAGGGATCGTTCCTCTCCTCGCTCATTCGATGTCCGGTCGACCTGGACTCACCGAGAAGCGTCTGTCGGCCCATCGCTTTCAACCGCTTCATGATTACTCGGGCGATACTATAATGGCCAATCCACACGATGTTACGATTGATATTCCCCTGACCAACGTCCCCAGTCGCACTCCGACGGGGGCACGGAGGGGGAGTGCGCATACAGCCACTTCTCCGGCGGCCTATCACCCTTCCGTTGAGGATGTTCACACCAACACCAGCGAGAAGGCTGGGTTGGTCGCCGGTCATGGTCCTGGCCGTCGAAAGAAAACCGTTGACGACTCGACCGGCCGTTCGCTCATGGAACCGGAGGATGGCACCCTCACGCGGATGGGGAGAATTTACCAGGCCATTCTCAACTTCTCTATCGTTACCAGGTACATCATTTATGTCACTCCGATCGCGCTATTGATTGCTGTTCCAATCATCGTGGGAGCCACGGCTGCACAGGATGCGAGGATTGGCGGCGTGACGCTGCCTTGGTTCTTTACCTGGATTGAGGTTGTCTGGTTGAGTTTGTGGATTTGCAAAATTGTCGCTCGTTTTCTCCCATACCTGTTTCAGTTCCTCTGTGGAATTGTCAGCCCGGGAACTCGCAAGTATGCTCTTATCCTTCGCGCACTAGAAATGCCCATTGCGACGGTCTTCTGGACCATTGTCTCGTTGGTGACTTTCCTTCCCGTCATGACATATAACCCCGAGAAGAAGCGGACAGGCGATACTTCCACCAAGGCCTGGGAGAAATCCGTCAAGAATATCCTGTTCGCTTTGTTTGTCTGTAGCTTGATCCTGCTGGCGGAGAAATTCCTGGTCCAGCTCATCTCCATCAGCTACCACCGAAAGCAATTCGACTTGAAGATCAGGGAGTCGAAGCGGAATATTGAGCTTGTCGGTCAGCTCTACGACGCGTCCCGCAACATGTTCCCCATGTACTGCAAGGAGTTTCGCGAGGAGGATATGATTATTTCCGATTCACTCTTGGATAAAGCAGCCGCGAAGGGACCTCTTCACTCGCGGTCCAGCTCCTCGATGGCTCTCAAGCTGATTCGCAATGCCGGTCATAACGTTGGTCGATTTGGTGACAGAGTAACCGCGGCCTTTGGTGGTGTCGCCCACGAAATCACCGGCAAAGAAGTGTTCAACCCCACTTCGGTGCGCGGTATTGTAACACAGGCACTGGAGCGCCGGAAGGCCGCCGAAGCTTTGGCCCGCCGAATCTGGATGTCTTTTGTCATTGAGGGCAGGGATGCCC
This sequence comes from Scortechinia acanthostroma, assembly GCA_011319215.2. NCBI lineage: Eukaryota > Fungi > Ascomycota > Sordariomycetes > Coronophorales > Scortechiniaceae > Scortechinia > Scortechinia acanthostroma. The sequence goes on from JAABUG020000002.1 coordinate 582,317, forward strand.
TATACCCCGACGATATCATAGAGGTCTTGGGAGCCGGTAAAGAGATGATCGCCGAGGAATGTTTCCATATGCTCGATCGAGACGGCAACGGAGATATCAGCCTGGACGAGATGATCATGGTTGTCGGGGAGATCGGACGCAACCGCAAGGCCCTCAACAACAGCATGTACGATGTCGACCAGGCCATTCACGTTTTGGACAACTTGCTGCTGACTGTCGCCGGTATCATCATGGTGCTGGTCTTCATTTCGTTTGTGACCAGCGGTTTCGGCACCGTCATCGCGGCGGGCGCCACATCCCTCCTGTCTCTCAGTTTCGTTTTCGCGACGACCGCCCAGGAGGTACTGGGCTCGTGCATCTTTTTGTTTGTTAAGCATCCCTTTGATATTGGTGACCGGGTCGAGATTAGCGACAAGGACTACATCGTCGAGCGTATTTCGCTACTGTATACCGTCTTCAGATCGGTGACGGATCAGCGCGTTACTCAGGTGCCCAACGTTGTCCTCAACACGCTCTGGGTTGACAACTTCACGCGTTCCAACGCTATGCACGAAACACTCAAGATTCCCGTCAGCTTCGACACGACATTTGCCGACATCCAACTCCTCCGCGATGAGATGGAGAGATTTGTCCGTGACAAGGAGAACTATCGTGATTTCCAGCCGGATATCGAACTGGACGTGGTTGGTGTCGGCGATATGGACAAGCTTGAGCTGACCGTCAGCATCCGCCACAAATCCAACTGGTCCAACGAGTCGATCCGTGCCATGCGTCGCTCGAAATTCATGTGCGCCTTGGTTTCGGCCGTGCGCAAGATTCCCATCCGCGCTCCTGGTGCTGCTGCGGACGCCGCAGCCGACAGCGAGAACAAAGACGACAAGCCCGACGCAGACAACGCAGAGGAGAACAATATCACGCGAACCGCATCCGGTCAGCGACGCGCAGCAGCGGCGGGGATGGCCATGGATGCAACCGCCCAGGAACAGGCTCGGTCGACCGGTTTCAACGCCAGTCAGTCATCTGGCACGCTACAACGCCGCGGCGGCTCGTCGTCTACCGACTCGGGCTACCCAGAGCGCTCCAACACTCGCACCCCGAACGACGGGGACACCTACCAGACCCCCGCCGCCTCCCCTAACCAGAACCGCACACTCAGCGTCAACTATGGCAATCTAGGCCGTGAACCATCCACCGGCCGCCGCAAGGCAGGCACCAGCACCAACGATCAGCAGGCCGCCCAGCCGTCCCCCACAGCAGGCGGAGTCCCCATCATCGCGGAGCCCGTCCCCCCTCTTCCCCGCCAGCAGCCGCCGGCGTCTACATCACAGGGGCTCCACTCTCAGTATCCCACGTATTCCAGCATGTCAAACTACGGAGATAGTTTCTACGGATCTCACAGCCAGGAGACGGCTTACGATCCGGAGCAGCCGCTCGAGCTCCCGTCGGCGATAGAGCAATCCGACTCTGACTCGTTCAGAAGGTTCCCGGGTTCACCGGGGGTGCAACAGCGCTACCCTGATGAGCATTCCAGGAATTGGACTCAGGCTCGTCCGCCGTACGGAGGTCAATAGCTTGGTTGAGGTCAATAGACTTGGTTATTGAAAAGGATGGCGTTGGTGGTTTTGATTCATTTTGTATTGGTATGGACTATGTATGATGATCTGATGCATATATTGGCGGTGAAATTTATTCAACTAGCCATTCGACTAGATATTCGAAATGTGAGCAGAATTCTATGCGCATGCTTAGTATACACCTGACGGGTATCGGACACCGTCACAGACCCCCAGAACAGTTATCCTATTACTTAGTCCCGGTTTCCTTCCACGGATACGACACCTGATCATCCTTGCGCACCCAGATCTTCGTCCGCTTCTTGTTGACAACATGCTCCACAAACGCCTCCCGCGTATACTGCGCCTTGAACTTGCGAATCCACCGCGGATCCCACAACTCGCTCGCAATGCCCAGATCCTTGCAGCAGCGAACAAGCGCATTAGACCGACACCCCTCCGTCGCCGTCGGGATCCCATCCGGCGTGAAGTAATCCTGCTCGCCCCGCGCTACGGACACTAACCTGTAGCCAACATTAGCCTCTGTCCCCTATCCCATCTATCTCCCAAGTGAAAAGGGGGATACATACCGCCCATTACAAACCAAAGCATACTCCCTCGTCACCGTCCGGGGCGTAACAATACTCTCACTCCTAGGCACAAGCCCCCACCCGCCCGGCCCAAACGCCCGGTTGAGAATCCGCCGGTACTTGATCTCGGGGAGGTACAGGATGCCATCGGGCTTGATCTCGACTTCTTCGGGATCGACCTCCGCGAGCAGGATATCGGCTACCTCTTTGGGGAACGGCGCGGCGGAGAGGCCGTGGAAGGAGCGCGTCCAGTCGATTTTTTCTTGGGGGGCTGTGTCGGGTGGGAGAGGGGCGTCGGAGAGGCCGGTTTTGGAGATGTTGGAGGTGGTTTGGTGGGTGGGTGTTGGGGCGAGGATGCGGGCGGTCCGGTCGGTTGTGGTTGCTGCTGTGGTTTCACCTGTAGATGGTGTTGCTGGCAGGGTTGGTGTGGCCGGGATGGGAGGTTTGGGGGCTGTCCGGGCGGCTGGATTGTTGGTGTTGTTGGTCGTGATGGATTTGTGAGACGCGGAGGTGGTGATTGATCTGCGGGCGAGGATGTGCTGGGTGGTGGTTCGGGAGGTTAACCTAGATGTAACTTTTGCAAAGCTTGTAGACTCTACCACTCGCAGAGAGCGCCGGATATGCGATGAAGCCATGGTGATGGTGTGGTTGAGGATGGTAGGTTGTTAGGCCTCTCATGCGGAGATGAAGCTGACGTCGCGTCTGTATAATGTCACGTGATTACCTTGGTCCATAGTCAATAGGTAGTCTGAATTGGCAGAGATCAGGCTTGAAGTGGTGATATTTCATTTAAGATTACAATGATGGCATCTACTGTACAGGCTGAATATCAGGTTGACTCGTTCTGAGTCTAAGCGTCCCTTGTCTGAGTCCGCTGGTCATTGCCCTTGCGCTTCCAGCACTCGCGAAATGCTTCCATCTGCATGACATACTCAATCAGCTTCAATTCCTCAGTCATTGTGTGCAACGAGGGAAATCAGTCAGAACAAGCGCGATGCGGTCCCTTTGATGCGGCGCTTGCATTCGGCTGCAGCGTCCTCGGGGGCCTCAGCGTGACTCACCTCGTCCTTGCACTGTCTCCAGTCCTTCTTCGCAAAATAGCAGTCGTTCATTTTATCCTGCTCCACTGTTATCCTCAATTAGCAGCTGTATATCAACCCATATTGTTGATTGTATTCACCTGCGCAACCGGTGCTGAAGATCCGCTTGTCCCTACCACCGATGACTCCGCATTAGTCCAGATCTTCAATCTCCGAGAAACCAAAGTCAAAGAAGAATCCTACCATTCATCGGGTTCATCGTCGTCCACTTCCGGGACCACCGCGGGCTTATCCTCCTTCTTCGACATTTTGTCAATTGTCAATTGTCAATTGCCCTAGACTGAGCTGTATAAGACTGGAGTTGTTGCTTGGAAAGAATTGATCTTGGCTGTCCCGAGACCGACTCCGCATTCGCGACATGACCGCAACCACGCCCAACCTCACTGGCAAGAAGCTCAACGTGCTAGTTTACTCGGGTTCGCTCACCCAATCCGCATGGAGATCAAATAGTCTAATCAATTCCCCTCCCTCTCCAGGCAATGGTACCACCGTCGAATCCGTCCGCCACTGCCTCTACACCCTCCGCCGCCTCCTCGCCCCGCACTATGCCGTGATCCCCGTGACCGCCGACATGCTCATCAAGGAGCCGTGGACGCTCACCTGCGCCTTGCTGGTGATACCCGGAGGAGCAGACCTGGGGTATTGTCGATCTCTCAATGGCACGGGCAACCGCCGCATCGAGCAGTTTGTCAAGCGCGGCGGCGCATACCTCGGTTTCTGTGCGGGGGGTTACTACGGCTGCCAGCGCTGCGAGTTCGAGGTCGGCGATAAG
>JAABUG020000002.1:586431-637152 GCA_011319215.2 Scortechinia acanthostroma
GCTTTCTTCGGTGGCAACTCCACCAAGGCTACTTCCGGTATCAACGGTGCCCTCACCCGTACGCAGGTCGACCTGAAGATCCAGGACAGCGTCAGACAATTCTACGAAGATACCCTTAAATCCGCCAGAGACAAGGCTCGCCCAGAGCTGATCAAGGTCCTTACATACAACTCCGCTGCTGCGGTCGAGTGGCTGCAGGATGTCTTCAACCTCGACCTCACTCTTGTTTCTCGTCTTGGGTAAGTGAAATAATCGCTTTGCATTCGCCGTTTTCGCAATTCTTTATTTGCTCAGTTGCTAATTCTGTGAAGTGGTCACTCCCAGCCCCGCACACACCGTGGTCACGATGCCAAATTCCCCGGTATGGCCATCACGTACGCGCTCATGCAGCGGTTGGAAGAGCTCAGCGAGAAGGAGCCTGAGCGAGTACAAATCGTCAAGAAAGCTCGTGTCACCCAGGTCAACAAGTCTGGAGACAAAGTCACCGGTGTCACCTACGAGCTGAACGGCCAGACCAAGACCGCAGACGGAGTCGTCATCTTGGCTACTGGTGGTTACGCTGCCGACTTTGGCGACGGCTCTCTCCTGAAACAACACCGTCCCGACACCTTCGGCCTGTCCAGCACCAACGGCACTCATGCCACCGGTGATGGTCAGAAGATGCTCATGGCTATCGGCGCCAACGGCATTGACATGGACAAGGTTCAGGTGCACCCTACCGGGCTGGTTGACCCTAAGGATCCCACCGCCAAGTTCAAGTTCCTTGCTGCTGAGGCTCTCCGTGGTGAGGGTGGTCTCCTGCTCAACTCGGATGGACAGCGCTTCTCTGACGAGCTGGGCCACCGTGACTACGTTTCGGGCCAGATGTGGAAGGAGAAGGAAAAGGGCAAGTGGCCCATCCGCCTGGTCCTCAACAGCAAGGCCTCTAATGTTCTGGACTTCCACACCCGTCACTACTCCGGCCGTGGTCTGATGAAGAAGATGACCGGCAAGGAGTTGGCCAAGGAAATCGGCTGTGGCGAGGCTGCTCTCAAGAAGACTTTCGATGAGTACAACCAAATCGCCGATGGTAAGAAGAAGGATCCCTGGGGCAAGCGCTTCTTCCACAACCTGCCATTTGACATCAACGATGACTTCCATGTTGCCCTCATGGAGCCTGTGTTGCACTTCACCATGGGTGGTATCGAAATCAACGAGCACGCTCAGGTCCTCAACTCCGAGAAGAAGCCCTTCGATGGTCTGTACGCTTGCGGTGAGCTCGCGGGTGGTGTCCACGGTGCCAACCGTCTTGGTGGTTCTTCTCTGCTGGGCTGTGTTGTCTACGGCCGTGTTGCTGGTGATAGTGCCAGCCAGTACCTGTTCAAGAAGCTGACTTCCGGCTCCTCCACTGCCCAACAGCGTTTGGGCCAAATCTCTTTGCACATCGATCCTTCCACCCCCGGCAAGATCTCCGTCGAGTGGAACGGTGCCGGCGCTGGCGGTGCTCAGTTGCCTGCTACCCCTGAGGCTGTCCAGACTGGCGGTCAGGGCGCCCCCGCCGCCGCTGCCGAGGCCTCAAAGCCCAACGACATCTCCAACTTCAAGATCCCCGAGAAGGAGTACACCATGGAGGAGGTTGCCAAGCACAACAAGAAGGACGACCTCTGGATCGTTGTCAAGGGCGTTGTCCTCGACGTGACCAACTGGATCGACGAGCACCCTGGTGGTGCCAACGCCCTGTACAACTTCATGGGCCGTGATGCTACGGAAGGTATGTCATCTCCATCCCTTAACCACCAGACACCCCTGCTAACAACTCTCCCAGAATTCGCTATGCTCCATGACGACGAAGTCATCCCCAAGTACGCTGCCCAGGTCGTCATCGGTCGCGTCAAGGGCCAGACCCCCAGCCTGGAGTTCTAAGTGCGTGCGATATAGAGGTGGACATGGACATGAGACATATATTTTAGTACAGGGAAAGACAAAAAACCCCATGCCGCGACCAGTTGTGAACTTCTGATACATACCCCTTTTGATTTTGTTTAACGTCCTGTTACTTGGTACTATGTTTTTGTGATGAGATGTAGGCATGATGTCACCTGATGCTTATATGATTAGCTTACTGGTCTGTAAGATACAATTCGAATATCTTCAAGGTTCATTTCCAGTCGTACATCTCTAGGCCTTTCTTACGCCAATCCGACAGAGAGAATTGGTACATCAGCTTCGGTAAATATTGTACAATGAAGATCCGAGCCTAATATCAGGGCAAGTGTTCCACTGAAGTGAAAAGACTCAGTATGGCCTACATATCAGGCCTGCATATGCCTTAAAATCATCTTCAATCGTCTGACAGCAGGCCCGTCCTCCACGGGAGCGCCCTGCTCCTTATTCGTCTCTATTTCCTTCGCAGCCGCCTCCAGCGTCGGCCGCAGGTATCCCCAGACTTCATCGTGGTATCGCTCCTCGACAGCAATCCACTCCGCCGCACCCGGTAGACCCATCAGAACGGCATCCCGCAGCGCCGTGGCGTCCGTACCCTGCGCAGCTGGCACGCTATCGAGGACTGACTCGATGTCCGGGACGAGACTGAAGGACGTGAGTCTGTGTGTCTGCGAGAGCGGCTCTGCGGCCGGCGTCGGCGTCGAGGGCTCGAACGCGGCGTGACGGCGGAAGGACTCGATCATTTTGATCTCTGATGGTGTCAGTTCCGGGGGGAGGAGCTCCGTCTCGACGGGTTCGAAGGGCTCTTCGGCGGAGGGAGGGAACTCGGGGTTGAAGGATGCATCTGAGAGGAGGAAGACCACGGCTTCGCCGTCGGAGGGAAGAGTAGTAGCGGTTGTGGGGAGGGCGTTTTGCCAGGCGGTGTTCAGGCCTGAGGACGATGAGGGCTCGACATTTGAGAAGGGAGAGGGTGTTTTGCTTGCTTTGCCTTTGCCTTTTCCTGTATCGGATTCTATTGAAGGGGAGAAGTCGATGTTGCTATGTACTTGGCTCTCGTCGTATGTGCTCTGAAATTCATCCTCGGTGAGGGGTGGGAGCTCGAATGCACCCTGTTGACCTGTCGATGATGAGCGAAATGACGCCGCAGGGTAATTGGCTGAGTGAGCTTGAGTCGACGAAGTAGGGGTCGCGGTCTCTCTGTACTGTTCTGCTGCCGCTAGGGCAGAGGTCGATGCCGAGGACGATGGTCCGGCTTTGCTGCCGCTGGCCAAGACATGCGCTGCGTCTGCGGACGAGGCGGTCGCGTTAAAAGCACTCCTTGCCAGTCCGGCTGCGGAATTCTGGATGCGACTGGCGAGAGACGGAGTGGTTTGACTTTCCGGGTCAAAATTGCGCGAGTCGGCCTGTTTTCTGGGGTTGTTGGGGGCTTTTTCGCCAGTGCCCCGCTTCGTGTTGTTGTCGGACATGGTCAATGGCGGGGATTATCTGTGCGACAATCCGTGCACATTCAAGGGGTTGCTGGCGGACGCACGACGGAAATTAAATCCTAGTTAAAGTGAAATCAGTTGAGCAAAGGTTATTAGCAGATGACTGTCAAGTAGAGGAGCAATAGTGACGACGATCGATCGCCCATGCTTCGGCACGCGATGTGTCATTGTTCGGCTTAATGGAGTCGGAATGTGTAGGAAGGCATGTGACGAGCCTCAGGCCATCATTTCATGAAGACTGCAAGGTTAGCAGTCGCCAAGTGAGTTTACGACAATGGGGTTTGTAAAGATGAGCGTGATAGAATGACTCTCATCGATGACAGTCATCATGGTCTAAATAGGCTGAGAGGGGAAATAGCCATACGGGATCATCGCATCGCCATGTGCGCTGGGCAACAGGGATTATGATATTAGGAAGAAACAGATAAGCTCTCTTAGAGCTTCAGGAATGAAAGCTGTTCCTGAAAATAAGTTAGAAATGACGCCAGGTTGAAGATTGCGACCTCGAGCATCCAATCCATCAAAATGGCCCCAACAAAGACAAAGAAAGATGCAGAGTTACAACGACCAAGTGGTTGATGTCAGCGTAGTTGGGCGTTTCTGCGTTGCTGTGGTCTAAGGGCAGTTTGCCTGCGTCTCCACCGCCGCCTCACCTCAACACTGACCTTGACTGCTCTCTCCTCTCTCTGACCTAATAATCGCTCTACCTAACCTAACCTAACCTATCTCTTCCCCTCCCACTCACCGGCTCTCTTGCTTCCCAAGCTTCTCCAACAGACTCTCTCGTCTGTTGTTGCTTGCTATTTTCGATATCCCGTCCTTCCTCAGAAAATCAATTAAAGCAATCGGAAAAAAGGCTGGACGCATCTAATACACCGAAATTTTTACTCCACTCACCCCTCTTCTTGACCTCAACCAGCCCAGGCTGTCAATCATTTGTCGTCTTCAGCCTGCAAAAAGTCGTCTACCTACGGACCAGGGTCTATCTGCCTTACTAAATCCTGTCTGACGTCGCGAATCCTCCCGCACTTTCCTCCCCTCGCCCTTCTATATCTACTGATAGAAGCAGTCTAAACCCTGCTCGCTCCTCATTGACTTCCCCACTCGAGGCTCGCTTCTCCATCGGACCTGGTCGTCATAGCCGCTATCATTCCTCGCCGAAACAACAAGAGCAAAATAGAAACGAAAATATCAATCTTTTTCCCTCGACCACAACGTCGGATCCCATCTGTCCCGTTTCATCAAGAATCGTTATCAAGATCCTGAGCCCAGGATTATAGATCTCTTCCATCTCCGATCCGATCAACTACCCTAGTCAAGGGTGGTATCTGAAGGAAAATGGTAGACCGGGAGCCAGGTACACCTACCTGGAAGTTCACACAGTGAGTCCCCAGCGCATAGGTCTTTTGTCACAGGGATTCCACGGTCTAAGCTGCGTCAATCAACCATTGCTTTATGTCTAATGGTGCTCAAAAATTGGTACCTGGACAGGAAGGATGGATTATGGCGATGTCCTCGCGTTCCACTTACGCTCATGCATTCGTTTCGCAGTGCAAGCCACTGACTATTTGAATTAGATGCTTTGGTGACAAGGGCGATGTGGAAGATATCACAGAAGGTATGATGAGCATCCATGTCGTGTACTCGAGTGCCCCAGGTACTCGAACACGACGGTTTGAATCGCAATGAAATGGACAGCGGTACCCTAACAATGCCACAGCGGATATCATCTCTACTGTCGAGTTCGACCACACCGGTAACTATCTGGCCACGGGAGATAAGGGCGGTAGAGTAGTGCTGTTTGAGCGGAACGAGACGGTAGCGATGACCCCTTTTTACCACCTCAGTGCTGCACAAGGTTCTAATGAGTCAACCAGAAAAAAACCTGCGAGTATAAGTTTCACACCGAGTTTCAGTCGCACGAGCCGGAATTCGATTACCTAAAATCCCTAGAGATCGAAGAGAAGATCAACAAGATAAAGTGGTGTAGACGACAGAACGCATCCCATTTCCTCCTTTCGACGAATGACAAAACGATAAAACTGTGGAAGGTGTTTGACAAGTCGCTGAAGGTGGTAGCGGAGAACAACTTATCGAACGAGCTTACACCCGCGGGTGCTGTTGGTGGTGGAGGGGCGCCGCGCGCGCCCCGTGTATCCTTCAAGGATGCATCAGCTCTGAAGCTCCCACGGATGACACATCATGATACCGTCGTTGCGGCGGTCCCTCGGAGGACATATGCAAACGCACACGCATATCACATCAACAGTATTTCTGTGAACAGTGACGGGGAGACTTTCATCAGCAGCGACGATCTTCGGATCAACCTGTGGAATCTTAACATTCAAGACCAGAGCTTCAACATTGTCGATATCAAGCCTGCAAACATGGAAGAGTTGACAGAGGTCATCACGGCTGCTGAGTTCCATCCCACTAGCTGTAATTGGTTCATGTATGCCAGCTCGAAAGGCACAATCAAGCTTGCCGACATGCGGCAGCGAGCGTTGTGCGATGAGCATTCGAAGCGTATGTGGTCCAAGCTATTTATGAAATCCATGAAACCCTTGACTAACGCTACTTTTCCATGACAGTCTTCGAACAAGAAGAAGATGCCTCGTCTCGCTCCTTCTTCTCTGAAATCATCTCATCTATCTCGGACGTCCGTTTCTCGCACGACGGTCGATACATTGTGTCAAGAGACTACCTGACGGTCAAGATCTGGGATGTGAACATGGAGCGGCAACCGGTGAAGACCATTCCGATCCACGAGCATCTACGGCCACGATTGTGTGACACATACGAGAACGACAGCATCTTTGATAAGTTTGAGGTGGTCTTCTCGGGTGATGCGGAGAACGTCATGACTGGAAGTTACAACAACAACTTCATGATCTACCCCACGGACCCTAGCAAGGAAACGGAGATCGTACTGCAAGCAGACAAGTCCGCCTTCAAGGCCAAGAAGGTCGGTGTTCCGACACCTATGAATAAGAACGGCAAGAAGAATGGTTCAAGGGCGGGTAGTCCTGCTGGTCCGGGCAGTCGGATGAAGAAGGAGACCGATGCCGATCAGATCGATTTCAACAAGAAGATTCTTCACATGAGCTGGCACCCTTATGAGGATAGCATTGCCATTGCTGCTACAAATAACGTGAGTAACCTTGGTCTACTTTTTCCCTCCTGTTATCGTCCTGGTGAAATTGCGGCTAATACCGTCGGAACAGCTGTTTGTCTTCTCCGCCTTGTAAGACTATTGACCGTATAGGCTCATATCACGATTGGATGGTCGTGTCAAGAGAATGAGACATTGAGACAAACCTTTTGAGCAAAATATAGTGCAGAAGAAAAGAGGTTACTAGCAGCATCCGCAGTTCCAAATTCAAGTTGCCAGTTCCAAATTCAGAATCTTTCTCCTAGCTTTCGGGTGGAGCGATGTGTGGCCTTTCTCTGTGGATAATTGATGCTTGCGGGCGTTTTGGTGCGAGGTTTAATAGAGAAAGAAGATGCGAAGCTGTCGGTGGTACCCGTTTCCCTACAACCTCTGCTCATTGCGTCGTTTCCGCCCTTTGTGTGTCTTCCTGGACGAGGAGGCATATATGCCTTGCACTTGATGTATTGCTGATCCGCAGCTCAAATATGCTGGCTGCGTCAAGCGTGAGAACATCACCACTCAGTTGGAATGTGAGTATACACTTCTATCTAGTGTAATAGATGAATCTTGAAGATATTTTGGTTTCTACAAGCATTTTGTTTTGTATACTTTGCCCGTTGGTCTTCAGAGATTACAATCACGCTTTATCAAGAGACGTATATATATCGGCAGCTGTCCTTTTCTGTTGTGAATTAAATGTACATATCAAGCATAGCCATCCCCAGTTCGAAAAGCAATGATGGTAGAGCAACAAGACAAGATCATTACTCCAACGACTGCAGAACTCTAGTATTTTTAGTTTGTCGAGTGTGATCCATGGAATTGCCTCTTTAGAGTACTTACCGAACCCTTGCTGTCAATGACGTCGAAAGCCCAGAGTGACACTTTTAGCGCCAAAGGGGCAGAAAAGTCCACAGAGAAAGACGATGTTTGTCAAACAGTTCAAACACAGAGAGGGAATATGAGTACAGTCAGCAGAGGGCAGAATAATCCCACCAATCAGCCAATCAGACTGTGATCGCAATGGTCGGAAAAGCTTCGTCCCGGGCCATGGCACTATGGACGAAAGGGGTTAGCGCTCTGAAAGCCTCCGCCTTGTCTCTTGGAGACCAGCCGTGCTCCGTCGCGCGCAAACCATCATCCCCAACTGATCTACTACTTGTGCTGGCTGAGGCAGTCTTTTGGTCTTCTAAAACTTTGCCTTTGATCCTAGTCCATACTTCTACTTCACTTTAAATCTGTGTCATTTTTGTTCCGTGCTAGTCTTATCTGTGGTAATCTAAGATCTGCAGGACAGTGATGGCTTTGTGAAATGACCAGGAGCGAGAACACTCGACAGTGCAAAAAAGAAGAACCGATCTAGAGCTTTGGCTAAAGTCTCTCTGCCATTCTCCTGTTCACTACCCGTTTCAAATCTCATATTCGTCCTGTAGTTTGGAGCAGGACTCTGTTGTTTGCATCTTATTCATGCAGAGATCATGAATTCTTCTGGCGGTGATAACTGGCACCCTGCCGGTGGCCCTCCTTCGCACCCTGGGATGGACCAGATGAGCCAACAGCCTCGTCCCTTGGGTTCCTTTAGGTATTCTACTCTTGCGAGTATTTATGTTCTTCAGACACACAGGGACCTTATCGCTAACTCTTCTTTTGAACTTACAGCCAGAACCCCCCGCCTCAGCAAGGCCCATCTTCACAACCCGGACCAGTCCTTCCGCCTCCCGCTGGTGAGAATATACCTTCACATGCTGTCTTGTGCTTGGATAGAGAGCTTAGATCGTTAGCTGACCATTTTCTACTCCAGGTCCTTATCATCCCGCGAACCAGAACCCCGGTCATTCCCTCCCCGGGCTAGCGGAGTTGAGTCAGGCTCACGGTGGCCCCCATCAACCCGCATATGGCCAGCACCCAGGAGCTCCATCACATGCTACGGGCCACTCGTTACCCGGTATCGGTCAGACAATGCAGCACCCGTCTCCACAGTCCCTCAATCGAGAGCGCGAGCGAGATTCGAGAGAACGTGAGTTGATCGAAAGACAGCGACAACAGGAGGAAATGGTACATAGAGAACGTGAACAGCGTGAGCGTGAACGCGAGCAGCTGGAACGCCAGCAACTCGAGCGTCAACGTGAGCAGCAGCATCACCCTGTGCAGAGTCATACTGGGTCGATTCCCTTGCATCAACCAGTAGCGTCGAAAGTGCCAAATTCCATTCACGGGCCCAATGGGCTCTTGTCTAATCTGGGATCGAATCCGCACAACGGCCCTCAGGGCGGTATGCAAACATCCGGGGCCCCTGGCGGTCTCTACGGCTCTCAAATGCAGCATGGAGAGGGCGCTCCAAGGGCGTATATGCAGCACCCCTCCGGCCCACCTGGACAACCCATGATGTTCAACGGCTCGGGTGGCCCAATTCCTGGAAATGTTGCAGCTCTCGCTCAGGGACAGCAACCTATTCTAAATGTGAGCACACTTTTTTCTTTGCTGTTATTAATTTGCGTCTCATTTGGAGGCTCTTCATACTGACAAGCTCATCAGGATGCGCTTAGCTATTTGGACCAGGTCAAGGTTCGTTTTGTGGACCAGCCTGACGTCTACAATCGCTTCCTCGACATAATGAAAGATTTCAAGAGCCAAGCGTAAGGGTACTGTCCCATTCCATTATTCTTCGCTAACCCAAGCCAGGATTGACACGCCGGGAGTCATTCAGCGCGTCTCCACCCTTTTCAACGGGCATCCCGCTTTGATTCAGGGATTCAACACGTTCCTGCCGCCAGGTTACCGCATTGAGTGTGGAACAGAGGACAATCCGGATGCGATCCGAGTGACTACCCCATCGGGCACGAATACTTTGAATATGCCCCGACCTCGTCCCTCGATGGACCCTGCGGGAGACCTGGGACCCGCCGGTGGGATGGGCCCACATGGACGTACTGACTACTACGATCAAGCGCGACCTGGTTGGCAACAGCAGCCCCAGAGTCAACAGCAAGGAAATCTTCCAGGCTCGTACTCCCCCGGGTCTCGCATGATGGGCCCTGGCGTGTTCGGGCAAGGCGCACAAGGTCAACCCCAGGATCATCACTTTGACTACCCGACCCAACAAGAGCAGCAAGCTGCCGCAGGTGCCGCAGCAATGGCCCACCAGCAAGACCAACGTGGTGTCTCACAACTTCAGGGTGCCGCGGCCGCATCTGCCGCAATGGGACGACCTGGAATGATGCAGGTGTCTCCTGCTTCTGCACAAGCCTCCAGTTTAACTCAGCCCATGAACAATCTGGCTGGCATTGGTTCGGGTATGTTGCAGGGCACGCAGGCGGACTTGAACAAGCGCGGACCCGTCGAGTTCAACCATGCAATCAGTTATGTGAACAAGATAAAGGTTGGTTGTTCCTTTTCTTGTGATGTCAAATGGCAAAAGAACTCTTACTAAAGCAACACCTTTGGTAGAATCGCTTTGCCAGTGCACCTGAGATCTACAAGCAGTTTCTTGAAATCCTGCAGACATATCAACGCGAATCGAAGCCGATCCAGGATGTTTACGCTCAGGTAACCCAGTTGTTCAATACTGCACCAGATCTGCTTGAGGACTTCAAACAGTTCCTTCCCGAATCTGCAGCGCACGCCAAGCAGCAAGCAGCTGCTCGTCAAGCTGAAGAGGCGATTCCCATCAGCAATGTGCGAGGTGAACCCGGGTATCCAAGCACGGGCGCCCTACCGTCGCAGACTCCTGGTCGGGATATGAAAATGCCGCCCTTGGGTCAGTTTAATGTCAAGGACTCCGCCAAGGAGGGAAAGAAACGCAGGGGTGGTCCCAGTGCTCCCTCGACGTTGACCTCTTCGATTTCTGGACCCTCCGGGGGCGCTGAGGCCGCTAGGGTGGCTGATGCCCAGTCCGGTCGCCCTGCAGCCCTACAGACTGGCAATGCCAACAAGGTGAGCGAAATCTAATTCCGCGCCATTCACACGCCTGAACTCTTCTGCATTCACAACCCGTACCTGTCCCCTCTGGCCCTTTACTCCACGTCCTGGATGCTTTAAATATCCTTTGCACGTTGCGTCACCCCTTCTCTCGACTTCTCCCACTGTTATATTTGCCATCACCTGAATGCGACAACTCACAAAATATGCAGAGAGCGAAAGTGCACCATGCCAAACCAACCCAAGCAGATGTCCCTGCTGTTTCGCCAACGCTCATACCCGCTCTTCCTGAGCCCATCCAGCCTACCCAGATGATGACGCCCAGCCAGGAAGAATTCGCGTTCTTCGATCGAGTCAAAAAGTACATTGGGAACAAGTCGATGTTCAACGAGTTCCTCAAATTGTGTAACTTGTACTCTACCGACCTCATTGACAGGAATGTCCTTATCAAGAAAGCCGCTGGGTATATTGGCTCGAATCCGGAGCTTATGGCCTGGTTTAAGCGTTTCATGCATATTGATGAACCTGAAGACAAGGTCATTGAGACGAAGCCCAAACAGGAGTCTGGTGTTGTGAACCTGTCGCACTGCCGTTCCCTTGGACCCAGCTACCGTCTCCTTCCGAAGCGTGAGCGCCAGAAGCCCTGCAGTGGCCGCGACCAACTGTGCTACAGTGTTCTGAACGATGAATGGGCGTCCCATCCCACTTGGGAGTCTGAAGACTCTGGCTTCGTGGCCCACCGCAAGAATCAGTTTGAAGATGCGTTGCACCGTATTGAAGAGGACCGACATGACTATGACCACCACATCGAAGCTTGCACGCGCACAATTCAGCTCATTGAACCGATTGTTCAACAATTCCTGGTGATGACCGAGGCGGAACGAGCAGCCTTCAAACTTCCACCAGGTCTTGGCGGACAGAGTGAGGCTATTTATCAGCGAGTTATCAAGAAAGTATACGACCGACAGCGCGGAGGGCGAATCATCCGTGAAATGTTCGACAGACCGTGCCATGTCCTTCCGATTGTGCTCTTCCGCTTGAAGCAGAAATGCGAAGAGTGGAAAGCCAGTCAGGTAAGTTATCGGATAAACCTACATTGAGGGATCAGCCGCTAACATTTGCCGCAGCGTGAGTGGGATAAAGTCTGGCGGGAGCAAACGCAAAAGGCGTACTGGCGCAGTCTGGACCACCAAGCGATTGCCAGCAAAGCGATGGACAAGAAGCTATTTGTGGCAAAGCATATCCAGAATGAGATTCAGAGCAAATTCGAGGACGCCAGGGGGTTACGCAAGAGCGGATACCCGATTCCCAGACATCAGTTCGAATTTACATTTGATGACCCGGCTGTTATTATCGACGCCACTCAGTTGCTATTGCTTTTCATTGACCGAAACTCCGCTGGATTCGGAGCTGATCCCTCAAAGGTCATGGCGTTCATCAAAGACTTTGTGCCGATCTTTTATGGCATGGATCGTGATACCTTTCACATGTACATGAACGAGATCTCCAGTGACACTCCATCCGGGGAAGACGGTGACGACGAGAGCTTGGCCCCTGAAGACGTCTCGACTTGGCGCAATCGGAAAGGCATGAATGGCAAGAAGATGGACCTCCTCCGCGATGTCCTCGAGCGGCGCAGTGAAAAGGCAAGCCGGGACCGCAGTACTCCCGCCAGCCGTGATGGCACCCCGGATGCTGTTCTGGTTCCATCAACTCCCGTCCCTGAACCTGCCGAGGCGTTTGATGTTGCGGAGCTGAAGTGGATGGAACATCCGGGGCAGGGCAACTTCAATCTGCAGCGAGAATACGCGCTGAATGAATCCTACGTCAAGAAGGTTCATCATCTGTATGCCAATCTGAACATCTACTGCTTCTTCCGCACTTTCGAGATTCTCTACTCGCGACTCTTGCGGATCAAGATGCACGAGAAGGACGCTCACGAGCATGTGCGCCGGGCGCTGATCCCCAAACCCGCCCGTGACCTCGGTCTCCTTGACAAGCTTCCAACCGACTTCTTCTACGATTGTGACCCGAAGGCCAATTTGTATCAACAGATTGTCCGCATGTGCGAGGAGGTCATTAAGGGCGACATGGATGCCTCGCACTTGGAGGAGACACTCCGCCGCTACTACTTGCGAAGCGGGTACCAGCTATACAATCTGGAAAAGATGTTTGCCGGAATCGCCAAGTTTGCTGGCTCCATCTTCAATGGCGACTCCAAGGATCGCAGTGCCGACATCATCAATCTCTTCTTCAAGGAGCGGGACCGGGAGGAGACGACACATAACCAGGAGATCCAGTACCGCAAGCAGGTTGAGAGGCTGGTCAAGGACGGCGATATCTATCGGATAACCTATGTAAGTCTTCCATTTGGTCATCATTGCAAGTCCAAACCTGACTGAACGATTTAGAACCCTCAAACCAAGAAGACCACGGTGCAACTACTCACTGCGGAGGACGCAACATTGGACAACGAAGAGTTGAGCCAGGAAGCGCGCTGGTCGTACTACGTCTCTGCCTACACGATGCGTGATCCTACGGAAGGTGTTCCATTTTCCCAGATGCGCATGCCCTTCCTGAAGCGGAACCTGCCGCCCAAGCTTGAGCAAGAAGAGGAGTACAATCGCTACTATCGGCCGCTTGTCCATCAGGATGGCCTGATCATCCGGATTTGTGCCAATAGCTATCATATCCTGTACGAACCCGGGAGCTGCGATTGGTGGTGGCGTCCCAAGGCACTTTCCGAGGAGTCGCCTGAAGACATCGCCAAAGAGGAGGCTGCTGTCAAGGAGAGACGACGCGATCGGTTCATGGAAAAGTTTGTCAACAACCCCAGCTGGGCGCAGGGGCTCACCAAGGACCAAGTCGACGAGTCCAACCAACGCTTCCGCTCCTGGATCAAGGGCCCCGAACGGGCTGAACCTGTGAAGGAGAAGACCCCGGCGGGCGCGGCGGAAGAGGCCGGCTCCGAGAAGAAGGATGACAAGGAAGATGCCGAGATGCCTGACGCTGAAGCCACGGCGCCCGAGTCCAAGGAGCAATGACCTGTCCACTCTCCGTCTATGATTTTAATTTGATGCTTTTTCTCCAGTTGTTGCATATTCTCATTTCATGGTCACAGCAGTGCCGTTTCTCCAAACTGTATGGTTAGCGAACAGACTGAACGGTTGCACAAAGAGGGTTTTTTCAGTTATCGTCGGGATTTGAGCCCCATGGCAAGATCCTGGCTGGGATGGTGTAGAGGGTCCTGGGATGGATGAAATATGATTGGTCTATCTATTTGTATTGTACTTTAGGGAATCGGCATATCTACCTAGCTTTATGATTTACAATGATTGATCTTTTGACGCTTTGCGGGGGATATACGGAGTATATTACCACTTAAAAGGTACAACCCGAACGACCCGATCAGTGACCACTCCTCGATCCACAGACCGGCAAGGAAATCCGGAGTGAGTCTGGAGTGTCGACAAGCGGATGCGTGTTCCTGGTTCTGATGGGTACCTGGAAATCTCTGATCGATCATCTGCGAGTCGAATAACCGAACCCCTGCCTTCTGGAGTACTCTGTCGCTGAAGGGACGAGTCCAAAGCTCCGTGTGGCCGAACATCCATAGCCGATCAGCCCGAGACTTGGCCGATGGGAGACGGACAAGGCTCGGGGTTGGATCTCGGGAATAATTCGAGACAGTATGAAGCTTCAGCATGATCTATTTGGAGGATTATTTGTATTCGATAGGAATCTGCTTACCTTACACGTAATATTTGATCTAATTCAACTCAGCATAGCAGTTTTATCATCGAAATATCCAGCTGTTGGGTGGAATAGAAAGAAGGAAGGGAAAATCGAGAAAACGCCGAGAGTTTGCCGCGTGACGTCAGTATGAAAGCTGCTCCGGAAACGAACAAATGAACATTTTGAGGCATTGGAGGGGAGAAAGAGGGGAATCAAGGAAGAGCAAGAGAATCTGGGGTTGAGAAGGGAGAATATATCCCAGCCATGCTCAATTGAGTCCTCTCTTTTGCTGTATTCTCTGGGGAAGATGTTGAGCTCCATGCTGTTGATTCTGGTACTCCATAGTTCGGTAGTATAGGCGTCAGTCCTCCATTTTACCTAGTCACCTCTAGACTCTAGTCTACAGGGGAATTACTACACCTATTGCATAAATTCCTCTACTTTATTCCCGTAATCCGAATAGGAGGATTTCTCCACCTTTGGAATCACGCTGCCCGTGGGGAGTTCGTTTCCGTGGCGTAACTATTTCTATTCTTCGTTTCCTCCCCCCTCGTCATCCCCATCCGCCCTCTTCCTTTTTTTCTTTCCCCTTCTCTTCCCCTTCTAACAACACCTCTCCACTCTTTGCGTTCACTTTAAACCTCCCGCCACACAATGGCTGCGTCCGCCCTTTTGAAAAGCCGTGTGAGACGGCCCTCCTACCTCCAGAAGCTGGCCAAGGCTGAAGATCTCATCGATCTCTTTCCCCATGGATCATACATCGGCTGGTCCGGATTCACGGGTGTTGGCTACCCCAAGTAAGTTACCACGACATATGAAGATAGCAAGGATTGCAGCTGACGCTGATTGCTCTCAGGAAAGTGCCTACCGCTCTCGCTGATCATGTCGAGAAGAACAACCTCCAGGGAAAGCTACAGTACACCTTGTTCGTTGGTGCCTCCTCGGGCGCGGAGACAGAGAACCGGTGGGCGCGGCTGAACATGATTGAGCGGCGGAGTCCTCATCAGGTTGGCAAGGAGATTGCCAAGGGTATCAATAATGGTCAGATCAAGTTCTTTGATAAGCATCTGAGCATGTTTCCTTCGGACCTTGTCTATGTGAGTACCCCGACGGATTCTGTTACTGGAGGGGTGCTAATAGTGACAGGGTTGGTACACGTTGAACAAGCCCAAGAACAGGATCGACGTTGCTGTGGTCGAGGCATCGGCCATCACTGAGGATGGAGGCATCATTCCCGGTGCTTCCGTCGGTGCGTCCCCGGAACTGATTCAGATGGCCGACAAGGTCATCATCGAGGTCAACACGGCCAGTCCGTCGTTCGAGGGTCTGCACGATATCACCATGTCGGAAGTTCCTCCTCGCCGGAAGCCGTACCTTATCATGGCCCCCGAGGACCGCATTGGAACCCCCCACATCCCCGTCGACCCGGAGAAGGTCGTCGCCATTGTCGAGTCTGACTACCCGGACCAGACCCTGCCTAACGCGCCCGAGGATGAATCCTCGCAGGCCATTGCCAGCAACCTGATCGAGTTCCTGAAGCACGAGGTCAGGCATGGCCGTCTGCCCCAGAACCTGCTCCCCATCCAGTCCGGTATTGGAAACATTGCCAACGCGGTTATTGGCGGCCTGAGCAAGGGCGGTGCGGACTTTACCAACCTCAAGGTCTGGACTGAGGTGTTGCAGGATTCCTTCCTGGATCTCTTCGACAGTGGAAACTTGGACTTTGCCACTGCCACCTCCATCCGCTTCTCCCCCGATGGATTCAAGCGGTTCTACGATAACTGGGAGCGCTACGCGGGCAAGCTCCTGCTGCGTTCTCAGCAGGTGTCCAACTCGCCCGAGATCATCCGTCGTATTGGATGTATCGGCATGAACACTCCCGTTGAGGTGGATATCTATGCCCACGCCAACAGCACCTGTGTCATGGGCTCCCGGATGCTCAACGGTCTGGGAGGATCTGCCGACTTCCTCCGCAACTCCAAGTACAGTATCATGCACACCCCCAGTACCCGTCCCAGCAAGCTCGATCCTACCGGTGTCAGCTGCATCGTGCCTTTCTGCACTCACATTGATCAGACTGAGCACGATCTTGACGTTGTTGTGACTGAACAGGTAGGCTCTTTTTCCCCATCATAGTTGAATTTCATTGACATTATCAGGGTCTCGCCGACGTGCGTGGTCTGTCCCCTCGCGAACGTGCTCGTGTCATCATCAAGCAATGCGCCCACCCCGACTACCAGCCCATTCTGACGGACTACATGGACCGCGCCGAATACGAGTGCCTGAAGAAGGGCATGGGTCACGAGCCCCATCTGCTCTTCCAGGCCTTCAAGATGCACCAGAACCTGCAGGAGAAGGGAACCATGAAGATCTCTGGCTGGGACTAAGCATTTCCAACAAAAATCCATCTACAATAAAATATATACCATCGTCATTAAGACCGGGTCATCTGGGGTTACGGAGTTGTATCATGTTATGTCTAGCGGTTAACTGTTCTTGTACTCTAGTGACCACCAATCAATTATATTCTACAGGACGCCTCTCTTCAGAAACCGAGTCCTCGTGCAGTTAGACGGAGATAGGTAGGCTGGCGGACATTATCAGAGCTACGAAGTCAGCGCGAGAATTCCTGCTGTTATCAACATCATGCTTGATAATGAGTAAGGTACCTAGTCATGTTGCAAAGTATATAAAGCCATCATCGTCAACATAGCCGTGCGGAATCTTAAGGGATCCAACCATCCAAGATAACCCTACTTCCTACATTAACAGGTACTGTATCTACGGAAGATAGTCCAACAATGAAGCCTCATCAAACCTGATCTCCAACCAAGCTCTCAGGCACCCGCGTCCTCATCGATGGGAATGGGGCGAAGGGCTTGAAGTTGCACTTTTTGGCTGGATATAACGAATCATGAATGTGGTTAAGGAGATGGGAATGAGGTAATGAATGAGATTGATGCTGATACTGATACTGATGCTGATGCTGTACTGAACGCTAAACAACAATATCATATAATAACAAGACCACGACCATGAACACAGACAGAAGCATCTCATGCTATGAATCCGTCGGGGGACGATAGGTTCCTCCCGTAAACCTGAGACTAGGTAGTTAGTCATTGCATGGACATATCAAAGTACATAAAAACATACCGACTCCACAGGAAACTAAACAGCCCCTGCGACTGACTCTCACTGCGCTTGGCCCAGCCATGGTCGACATTGTAGTGCTTCACGTCTTGAAGGCCGGCGAAGAGCCCTCGTCCGGCCGTTGGGTGCTGCACCTGTTAGCCCTGCATGCAATGCCAATAAGTACGTTTGAGTGACAGATGACAGGGTGAAGCACATACGCGACGTTCCGCGCCAGAGCGAACCCAGAGATCAGCTCCGTAGTCATTTCGGAGACGAGAGGAGGATTGCGATTCCGTCATTCTGCTGCGACGACTGCTTTCGCACTTTTGGATATGTTGTAGGCGGCTGCTTCAATGCGTCCTCGCAGGTTTTAGACCGATGCTGGATTGAGGATGCTGATATGGATATACAATTCCAGCGTCACCCACCACCACCCTCTTTATATCCTCAGGCTTTCGCCCTAGAGTAAAGCGATCGAACCATACCTAGGCACTTCCGTTCCCGAATCACCTTACCTGGCGCCGGAATCGCGATGTCGACAAGTACTGACAGTTCGTCATGCTTCTGTAGGGTGAATCCGGAGGCTGAAAGCGCCATCCAACCAAAAAGCACAAAAGCCATTCCGAATTGAAATGACGAGGGCGTGATAGGATGGCGTGGTCAGGGATCGTGGCGCGGTTGGATGAGGTGGTGTGGTCGCCGTATAAGTAGGTGGCATGATCAGAACAGGTATGTTCCAGGTCTTGCTATGTACTCTTGTGGAAAGTCAGGTTTCGGCTTGTATAATTTTCTGGGATTTCATGTTTTTTGATAATCTCATTAGGTGAGATTCTGGTTGATTTGCGAGGTGCATTCTGCTGTCATGCGACGGGAGAGATGGTGCTGTTGGTGTTGAGTATGTCGATTGAACAGTGAAGATGCATTCGAATGAGAAACTGTCGGAGTACAGGACACCCTTCCTTCTAGTCAATATAAAGTCGGAAATCAAAGCACATTGGAAGAAGTCCAGCTCCGTTTGAATGAGACATTGGATCAGCCTTGCCATCGGCCTCAACGGAGGTTCAAATCGATGACAAGAGAGACGACATTGATGAGGAAGCAACAATGAAGGATCATTCGTCACCTTGCACTGTAAAAGCCATAAATTCAAGGGATGATAGAGGAAGAAGCAAAAAGAAAAAGAAATAATGACCAGTGCCGCCCTTGATCCGGCGACCTTATTCGTGTTAAGGATACGTGATAACCAACTACTACAACCGGCCCCTGTTGAGATATCTTTCTTTTTTTGATACATAAGCCAACCCATATCCGATTGTGTGCCGTAGGTTACTTCCTCTTGGGTAGCCATGGGATCTAAGGAGCATACTTTTCTATATGCTCATCATCGGCTTAGGTTCATGAGATATATGGGATATGAGTCAGCTCTGCTCCTCAAGCAGTAGCAAATCAATATGCTCCAGGTTCCCATCACACATTCAATCTTTGCTCAGGAGTCAGCATGGCACCTTATATCAGAACGACTGACTTCGATTGTCGATTGATCCGCGGCCTAGTAGGCACTACGGTCACCACATACGACCTTGTCTCAGAAGGCGCGTCACCAGAATCTACCTCCCTCGCCCCCTCCACCGAACCCTCTCGCCCTACAACCTCTCCCGCCACACCCTCTGCTCTGGCATCTTCTCAAGTGACAATCGGGTCCTCTTCTGAAGTCACTCTAGTACTACGTAGCAAGAGTGGCTTGAATCGGACGCAGTCGAGTGCCTCATCAGGGATCTCCCGGACGTGGGTCATCACGGACAAACTCATTGAGAGGGCAGCTCATCTGACAGAGCACGATGTCAAAATGGTCCGCGGGTCTCCTAAAACTGTTGCCACGTGTCTATGCCACCTTGCAGAGGACCCGAAGCAGATAGCGTTCATGCGAGTCTACCAACAGATTCCTATCACTGGAACGGAGGACGCTGATAACGACACACTGGCTAGACAAGCCGTCCCCCCTGGCGTGAGTGGTGAGCTGGAGTGCTTTAAACGATTGCATAGTGGAGGCTGTAGCGCTGTTCCTCGCTTCCTTGGCCACGCCGAAAGAATTCAAGGAGAGCATGAACTCCTTCCTGGTGGCTACGTTAGATACGTTGTGTGGGAAAAGGTCCCTGGTGAGCCTCTGACAGAGGAATTCTTCTGGGGCCTGGATGATACCGCACGCAAAGACATCCGTTCTAAGTTCCGCGCCGCCTATGAGTAAGTTCTATGCAAACCCTAGGTGGGCAGACGGACAGGATACCTAATATAATGAAAAGACAGGTACTTAGTTGCGGGGTAAAGCCAGGTCAGGCCAGACTCTCGAAGATCATCTTTGATCAGTCCACAGGCAATCTGTACGTCAGGCATGGCATGCTATGTGATTGTGTTGGAAATAGATACTAACGATCACAGTCACATTTCGGGTTGGCGAAGGGGATGGCCAATTTTCGGTAAGCTGGAATGGTCAGAGGGTCTTTACGTCGCGTATGGACTAGCGAATCCAAGCAAAGAAACAGATTGGTACCTTCACCCGGAAATTTGGGAGTGGTGAACTATCAATCAGTTAGAATCAGATCCAGTTCGAATCGCTGCAGTCAAAATGAGATCTTGTTGCTCCTCTAGACTATCCCCTGGAGTAGCATTCCAACATATTCTCCTCACACATCAATATGTTTGTAGTCCGCAGTGGTCGATTACTACTGCAAGTCTCCCCTATTCAACATAGCCGAAGCTCAGGAGTGATCAACAGAATATTGACAATCTGACAGTTGACACCCCCTGAGTGCAGTGTAATGCCTATTTTGGACTGGCGGTCCGACTCGAAAAGGCTCTATTGAAACCTTGTCTTAGACAGCGGCCCTAAGCCCGCTAGTGGATGGTTTGGTGACTTTTGTCTCATGTCCAGACTCCAGAGTCCAGAGAGAGTGAGAGTGACCGTACTTAGCAGATACTGTGGAGTAACAGTTCAGAATAGCAACATTCTGGCTCTCTGAGCGAAGCCACGAGTCAAAGTCCACGGTCAGGCGATAGTGCCAAGCGCTACCACCCCTTGAGCAGTGAGCATTTGAGCAGGCTGGTTGGTCAAGTCTTCAGGGGTTACCGAAAGGAATCGCTGAATTTCTGGGGATGGCACCCCGCGATCTCGACTCTCGAGAACTGTTCTGTCAACTTATGAATTATGATAGGTTAAGAGGCACAGTAGCCACTGTATTCAGCAGGTGCCGCTGCCAAGTCAGTCTGCAAGAATGGCTGTGATGCTGGATTCTGAGTCAGGGGTTGTACTGGAGAGCGACGAGGACTAACTCCGTGCTCCGTAAACGCGCCCACGATCATGATATGGGATATCCCTTCTGTTGAAAGCTAGCCGATCGTGTACATGACAACCGGGGTAACATTCAATAGTTATCTGTATTCCACAAATGGCGACCAGAGAACGAGGTGATATGACTTGTGAGATGGCAAATCCTCGTCACTTCAGTCGGAGCCACCTTCTGCATTACATACAATCTGAGATTTGTGCTACGAACACTGCTCCTTTGTATGCAGACTATCGAATACTGATCCGAATATGGACGTCTTCAGATCAAATGTCTCTTTGAAAGGGAAAAGTCCCGGCAGCTATGAGGATAGGATAACCTGAAAGACAAAGCCTCTTGGTTGATAGCAACAACAGCTCCTCCTCTTGCCAGATAGGCAATGCATGTCCGACTATGTCTTACAACTCGATTAGTGGCCGGTCGAGGCTCAGGTGCCGCTCTCGAAGCCATTGAATTCAAAGCATTAGCCTGAGGAGCTATTATTGTAAACTATGGACGAAGATAAATGGTATCCAGACTAGCACTAGCAGCCTCATTTGCTCAGTCGGCCGCAAATTCATTTCATAAGCCATCTATCCTAACTCGAATTTCTCACGTCAAGCATAGCCCTACGGACTAGATGCAGAGTGCGGAGTATCTGTACCTATTCTGAGGCTATTCATGGGTGCAGTTGATATTAATAACAACAGTGGTGGGTAAAATCAGTGGCTGAGGAACAAAAATAAATACAGACTCCTGACTCCGTGGAAAAGCGAGACTTAAATTATGGGGGAACATCCGGAAATTAAAGCTATCAGCAGTCACCAATTAAACTCGAGAATGCAGGGTCACAGACAATCGCTATACCTATCTAGGCCTAGCCCTGCATGGTAACAGAGTCAAATCTCCACATGGTTGCATTGTTAGCGGAGACGAGTGCCTTGCAGTGTTTTGCCGCTGGAACCAAGTTTCCTGAGCTGCAGGTGGACAACTCACGGTTCCTTCTTCTGTTGAAAGTCAAGATGACAAGATGAAGTCATCAGGCAATTGGGTAGTATGTAAATGAATTCGCTGTGCTGGCATGCTTAGAGAGAATCAAGTAAGAGTCAGACAACCAGTCAGGATGGCAGTATCACCAAATGACAGTACGGAGTACAGTGACCGGACGCAGTGGACGGGGCCTGAAACAACAATAATAACTTTAGTACCACCGAGTACAAGTCCCCTAACCGACCAGCCACTGCTTTCCATTTTGCTTCAAAGTCCAAAGACCACCATCGAACACTGACAGTGTTCTAGATGTATGGATCTTCAATTGCGTAGAACATAGTCAGATGGAGACACAAGAATAGTTGGATCTTATCATAGTGAAAATTCCGAATAATAATGAGTTAATAATGACACGGCGAAGTCCATCTTTGACCTATGAACTCTGGCTAGGATTACTATTGTCAAGATCAACCCGGTCTAAGCCCAAACTTGACAATGAGCAAAGCGGTGATTTGCCAGAGTCGACTATAATTTCTTGTTGCTGTCCAGTGTGTCCACCCCTAACAAACTATCCGAGCCGCGCGGACTACCACTGGTCAACTTCCTCTGGGACGATCCCTGCAGCCCCCCTATATCTGCCAATCAGCATGACTGGGTGCCTGACTATGCTGTGTCTAGTAAGCCCAGTACACCGCTGCTGCTGCTGTGTTCACTAAGGTACCAGGCTAAGCTCCGTAATTTCCCTTGTCTTCCCCCTTTTGAGCTGCTGGTCCTGGGCCAGAACTATCTGTCTGTCAGTCTCCCAGGGGGCCACCCCGGCCACGATCCCATAAGTGGGCTTGGGCTTTTCTACTACCCACTGGCCGCCCCCTGCTCGCCTCTTTTCTCCTCTCTTTTCCCTTCTTTCTTCTCTTCTTATTCTTCTCTCCTTTCTCGGGTCTATCTCGAACTTCCTCAAGTCTCTTCATCTCAAGAAAACAAAAGAGGCCACCGCGCCCCTCTTGACAGCGCTTTATTCACTACCGCTTCACTCGTTCAGCGGGCATTCTTTGAAATTTGCAACATCTTTACATTCTATTCATCATGAGGGGTGCTATTCTGGCCACCGCGGCCGCCATCGCTGGCACCGCCATGGCCGATGTCGCGCACATGCGTCGTCACGGCCATGATTCTTTCCACAAGCACCGTGCTCTCGAGGCTGATGCTTCCTGCGGCTGCACCACCGAGGTCGTCACCGTCTGGGGATCCCCTACCCGTAAGTTTCCTGATGTTGCGACCGAAATCTGATCGGAGCCTTTTGATATGACTGCAAAAAGACAGTGCTAACGTCAATAGTGGTCCCCGTTTCGACTCCCACTCCCAGCACCGTCACGTCCGAGAGTGTCACCACTTTGCACTCGACCAGCACCAGCACTGTGACTGTTGTTGCGACTCCCTCGGCCCCTGCTACCCCTAAGGTCACTCTTCCCACTCCCGCCATCACCACCTTCCCCTCGACTGGTGTCTACACCATCCCCGCCACCACTCTGACCGTCACCGATACGACCACCGTGTGCGGAGCTACTACCACCCAACTGCCCAGCGGTACTCACACCATCGGTGGTGTCACCACTGTGGTTGAGCACTCGACCACCGTTGTCTGCCCCTACGCCACCGTTGAGCCCTCTGGCTCCACCGTGACCAGCGTTATCAAGACCACCACCTACGTCTGCCCCTCCGCTGGCACCTACACCATTGCTCCCACCACCACTTACGTCCCTACCGAGACCGTCGTTGTCTACCCCACTCCCGCCACCATCACTCCTGGTACCTACACCCAGCCTGAGCAGACTGTGACCGTCACCCGTACCGACTACACCTATGTCTGCCCCTTCACCGGCCAGAACGAGCCCACCTCTGCTCCTGCTGCCCCTAGCACCACTGCTGCTCCTAGCACCACTGCCGCTCCTACAACTACCGCGGTCCCCTCCACCAGCTCTGCTCCCTCCAGCGCTCCTGCCCCCACCGGTGCCGGTGCCGTCGCCGGCCAGATGGGTATGACCTACACTCCTTACACCAAGGAGGGTAACTGCAAGGACAAGTCGTCCGTTCTCTCCGAGATCGCCATGCTCAAGTCCAAGGGTTTCACCCACGTCCGCGTCTACGGAACCGACTGCAACACCTTGGAGTACATTGGCGAGGCCGCCAAAAACTCCGGTCTTAACATGATCGTTGGTGTCTTCATCACCAACACTGGTGTCTCCGGTGCCCAGGACCAGGTTACCGCTATCTCCAAGTGGGCCCAGTGGGATCTCGTCACCCTGATCGTCGTCGGTAACGAGGCTATCCAGAACGGCTACACCGATGCTGCCTCCCTTGCTGGCTTCATCTCCTCTGCCAAGTCGTCCTTCAAGCAGGCCGGCTACACTGGCCCGGTCACCACCACCGAGCCCATCAACGTCTGGCAGGCCTATGGCTCCACTCTGTGCGGTGCTTGCGACATCACTGGTGCCAACATCCACCCCTTCTTCAACCCTGATGTCACCGCCGACCAGGCCGGAAAGTTCGTTGCTCAGGAGATCAAGGTCCTTGAGGGCATCTGCCCTGGCAAGGACGTCATCAACCTGGAGACCGGCTGGCCTCACGCTGGTAACGCCAACGGCAAGGCTGTTCCCGGTGTCGCCGAGCAGGCCACCGCCATCAAGTCCATTGCTCAGGAGGCCGGCTCCAAGTCCGTCTTCTTCTCCTACTTTGATGACCTCTGGAAGGAGCCCGGCGCTTTCGACGTCGAGCGCTACTGGGGTTGCATTGACCACTTCAACTAAGCGCGGGTTGAGCTTGCGTTTCGAGACAATCTAAGGAGGTTTGGAGTTATTCTCAATTTCTGTCGGCCCAGGATATATCCTTCATTTGTTTGTGTGTTCAACGACAGTTGCCATCTTATACCATTCTCAATGTACCTCCAAGTTCCCGTAGATATAACTTTTTATTCATGTCTACTCCCTGGCCGAATCGATTGTTTCTTTGTGTATATGCAATTCCATACGCTTCTGCAGCTCTTCTTTCAACTCTGCAACTGTAGCCACAATCGGTCAGGTCAAATCTGCCTGCCTGCTCCCTGTCTAGTATTCAACCGCACTGGTCTTGTTGAAGTCAGTTAAAATATAACCCTATCATATCTTATCATCCTCCCATACTCCGCACTAAACAAGCAACAGCGGAAGACTGCATTATCGACAAGGTTAAAGTACAAGTACAACACATAAGGAACCATATCCACCGACTCAAATTCTCCGTATCAATGGTACCCTCCTCTGATAGCACTGACACTGGCGAGAAACCCGCACCCGAACCTTAGCTTATCCTCCGACCACATTCAGATTACAAACGTAGACGACCATGACCAGGCTCTTTGCAAACAGGTTGCTACGGAGTAGTTCCATCAGCTTCACTTTCACTTTCATCCGATGGCATGCCGACGACGGGAGGCACGAGGCAAGAGGCAGAGAGTAAGTGAGAAGGGACTTGACTTGACTTACCGCGCCAGCGCCACAGACAAGAGGGATACAGCAGTCGAGGGCGTTCATGGTTGCGTTACCGCAGGGGAAGCCGACCTTTATTTGAGGAGTTAGTTAACTTGATAGATAGTTAAGCTTGGTGTCGAGAGCAGGAGGATGAGGATGAGTATAGTATGAGCGTGGGGAGGTGGACTTGACTTACGCCAGAGCAGGACTTCTGAGCTGAAGGCATGGCCACTGCGGCGGAGAGGAGGAAGGCGAGCGAGAGGAGACGCATTGTGAGGTTGCTTTAAACGAGGTATTGCTCTGAAAGATACGGAAAGAGGTGTGGATGATAGGTAGTTTCTCGGTAAAGTGAGATGATCGTGGTAGTGGTGGTTGTGGAATCTGTGCTGCGTGACTTGTCAGAATGTCATCCCTTGATTGATACTGTAACTTTTTCTTTTTGGGTTTATCGCAGGTGATGACGATTAGATTATCTCTGCGAGTTGCGACCTGCTCTAGAGGCTGGCAGGGTGTGAAGGAGGCAGGAAGGAAGGGAGTATTATGCCAGGGTCAACGTACGTACCTGAACCGAACTGGATTTGATCAACGCACGAGTCTACAAAACAGTCTACTCCTAAGTAATCCTCCGGAAGTAAAAGTCAAAACAGATGAATGTGGGAGGCTGAGCAGAGCAGCAAAGCAGGTTATGTACTTTCTGTCACACAGCGAGTGAATGAAATCAGGAGGTCGGGATGGTGCGACAAAGAGCTTGCCCACCTTCCTTACGGGAGGAGTCTCAGAGGAGTTACTCCGTAGATGAGCAACTAGCAATCCTGGGGCGTCTCTGTCTCTCACCCTTTGCTCCATATTTTTGGGAGCAACGCAGCACCCGCCAACCTGAAACAGGATCAGCTGTTGCGCTGTTGATCAGTGATCAACGATCTGCAGGATGGACTCCGCACACCTTGTTATTGGATGCTGGAGCGCTGGCTGTGGGTATGTGTACGACCTCTGCTGCCGGTATTAACTGTTAAGCTGTCGATGACATGTATCATACTGGGTTCCCATACCGAGGACGACTTGCAGAAGTATGTACCAGGGAGAATGATGCTAGCCTGGAGGTTGGATTGATATATATTCCATGGCTGGTGCACCGTATATCCGCCTTGCTCCTATGTACCGAGTAGACTATAGCCGCCAGAATTGGATGGTGATAGTCCCAGCATCATACTGCCGGGGCATGATTCTGAGGATCTTCAGGAGTACTCCGCGTTGATCCTTCGCTTGATCGCAGACTAGTTGGCGAACCCACAGCGTGCACTGCTCTAATGTAGGTACTAGATACGTACAATGACCGCAAGGGCAATAGCTCTCTACGTACCAGGGAGGATTCGACTCATGTACAAGATGATAGGGAGCCTTGACATGCTGCCTTGCGAAGCCTGGGCTCTACATGATAGGCGTAGTGCGATGTCACATCCGTTCTGACTGAGCAGACGGTACAGATCATATACCTGATGGATCAACGCTACGTAAGCTTAGAGCTATACTTAAGTCGACTGCCGATGGTACGTAGCTGTGCGTCTTTCAGATATAGACCGACATGCAATGGCTGGGATGACATGCCGCACCGCAGGTATGATATTAATGCATCTTGATCTAGAGACGCCACGGTCAAAAGAGGACATGAGAGGATCACTGAGAGGTACTTGCAAAGACCCACAGCAGGTCCATCATGACATCACAACAGTACTCTACTGACCGGGGGACTATTGTTGTACACAATAGAGGTACTCCAGCTCGTTCCTACACTACATAGACTAGCTCCGAGAGGACAAAGCACTGACAATTCCCAAATTAGCATTGCATATCTCTGACAAGACCTCAGGTCTATGACTTGTTGAATGATTCAACCAAAGTAATCAAGAAGCATCAAGCGCAATGGTTCGAACGCCGAATGAAGCCCGCTAATGAACTGTACAGCATTGCCATACGCCGCAAATCAAGCATCAGCCGATGGATGAGTAGGAGTGACGAGATTGGTGGCAATAAATGCATGCAAGAGATATAGAATGATGGTAGAGCTCGTCCTCTGCTGAAAAGTCTCACGATGGATCATAGTACATGAATGACCAATGTCTGATAGGATGCAATGTTTGTTCGAGTTCAACAAATGTTCGGCTGCCAGAGCAAAAAAGGGAAATCCCCACAACGTCAGCTGTAGTGAGGCGCACTAAACGCTGCAACCCCTGCGGCAATCAGGGTCGAAAAATGCGTATGTAGAATCTGCATTATGTATTAATGCCATAGACATATGGGCATATAGACAATTGAATATCGACGGATGGATTAGGCTTGTCGTGAATAGTGATCGTCATGCTTTCTTAGAAAATAGTGAACCGTTTAGATTTGCCAGACTTTTCGGCATCTGTACCGGGGATTAGCTCGACGAAGCACGCATGGCCGTTGAACGCACCTAGAGACCTCTCATTCTCTTTTTGCCCTCCTTTTCCATTCCGCGCAGGGCTCCTGCCCTCGGCCGCAGCTCGAATGGTGGCAATGCGATGCTTTGCGCGTTCGTCGCCCTGATCAGCCGCTCTCACATACCAAACGTTGGCCTCTAATGGATCGCGACGGCAGCCAATGCCCATCTCTGTGAAATATCCGACAGCATATTGCGCTTTGGCCAGACCTATCAGAATGTTAGCACTTAACCGGTCAAATTCATCTGTTGACATACCAAGTTCTGCAGCTCGCTTGGCCCACTCATAGGCCTCGCCTTCGTCCTTCTCCAGAACAGGCTCCGCGCCTACGAGGTACCAAGCGCACAAGGCCATCATCGCCATGGCATGCCCCCTTTGTGCGGCATTGGTGTAGAAGTGGATGCTCAATGCTGGGTCTCGAGGACAGTCCAACTTGCCATGCTCATACGCATCCCCGAGGCGATAGCTGGCCTCCGCATGGCCCAGATCCGCCGATTTGGTAAAAAGCTGAGCTGCGTAGGCCGGATCAGGAAAGACATCATCGCCGTATCCCGTTTCGTGTAGGAGGCCGAGTTCGTACGGCGCAGAGTTGTACTGGGCGTCGGAGGATTCTGCCGCCCGCTTCAACCATTTGATTCCTTCCCGATACCGTTTGCCTAGGCCCATGTCACCCGCCAGACAGGCCTTGGCCAAGCGCAGCATGGCTCCAGGATGATTCCTGGAGGCAGCTTGGCGGTAAAATTGTTGTGCTCTGGCCGCTTCCACCCTGGTTCCCCAGCCGAACTCATAACAGAGGGCGGCACGGTAGGAGGCCTCGACGTGACCATGTTTGCTCGCCGCCACGAACAGGGGAAATGCTCGGTCATAGTCTTCCTTGCCCTTGCTGAAGAGTCCGGATGCATATCCATCCGCCAAGTAGTACTGCGCGAATGGATAGCTACGGTCGGCCAGACGTTGAAAGATCGACTTGGCTTCCTTGAGGAGACTTTCCCGAGTGATCCCAGTCGCTTTCCGGCCATACACTGCATCCTTGCGTGCTTCATGATCGTCCGGCGGCATTTCCAGCATCGCGTTGACCATGAACACGGCGAACTCATACTGTATGGCAGGGTCGTCCGTTTTCTTCACATTTGCCAGATACATATCAAAGGTCTGTTTGTGATCGAGTAAGGAGGCATTGTTGCCCACCCAAGATTTCAGATGGGAGTTGTCCAGTTGTGCGGCGGTCGGGCCTGGCTGAGGATAGGACGTGTTGAGGAGATCTACAAAAGAAAGAGGACGGACATCGGGGGAAGAGGAATTTCTCGGTGAAGCGCGAGCGTGAAGGTAGGGAGAAGCACCGGGCGACAAGTTCCGGCCATCACCGCCCATGTCCGAGAGAGACGAGTATGTTGAACTTGGCCGTGGTATACCATGCCGTCTGGCTGAGAGATAACCGTTGGAGCCGGACAGATTCTCGGCCGATCCGGTACCAGATGGTGGCTTGAGTGCGACCTTGGAGTTACGATAAGGTTGGTGATGATAGTGCAAGGGCTCGAAGTTCTCGGGGCGGACTTCACTGTCCAAGCTGCTCAGGGAGGAGTTGTTCTGGCTACCACTGGGAACTGCAGGGTCTGAAGACGAGGCATTAGGCAGGATAGTACCATTGGTTTCATCTTTGAGCTGGTTGTCTATGACAGACCAGGAACCGCTGCTAGCCGGCGTATGCCCAGCTTTCCTCGTTCCTGGAGCTGTCGGAGGGGCGTAAGAGTCTCGGCGTGGTGGAAATGCTCCATTGCTGTTCTGGGGATTCTGCGATTGATCCCCAAGCGACATATTGGCTAAAGCAGTAGTGGGAATAGAATCCTCGACATGACCGTTGCGAGTACTTTCGGATACCGTGTTTGACGATTGCCGCAGATTCACGTCCTCGTGAATCTGGACCGGCGGAACTGGAGGATATTCATTTTCGGATCGAGAGCCGTGCAATGGCTTCCGTGCAATGCGTGGTGTGGCGCGCTGTTGGGGGATCGACCTGGGAGTCGATTGACTCTGAGACGGCGAAAGCGGGGGAGACGATCGAAGATAGACCGGGGAAGGGGACGATATAGGTTGAGGGTATTCGCCTGCTACCGGGCTTGCCATTTTTTTTCTTTGAGATAATCTCGGCAACGAGCCAAGACAGAATTTCTGTATTGCCGTCACTCGCCAGATATCCGGTTCAGAAGAGTGTCAATCTGATCTGAGCGATAGGTGACTGAAGATGGAGGGGCTTAGATATCCGACGGCATCGAGACTTGTCAAGCGAATGTGCAGAGCCGTGAAAGAGAGTCGGACTTGGAATTGCGTACAAAATGGTGCAAATTGCGGTGATAGCGACCGAGTGAAGATCTCTATTTCGACCTGGGGATGCAACCAGGATCGTGGAGAAATAAAGGATCAACTGGAGGGAGGTCGGGGTTGGGTCCACTGACTCGCAGCAGCAGTAAGGACTCCGAGCCTGTCAATAGTAGTGGAGGCTGGATGGTCGGATTCCCGTATATTCGTCTCAGGGGACAGGATACGCAGAGACGAGGCGAAGATGCAAATCTGAAGAGTGTAGACTAGAGTTGAGGCCAGAAAGCCAAGTAGAAATCTCAATTGCCTGACCGAGCGAGGGAGCGTCTACTTTTTTTGGAGAAGAGGAGACGCCGGGAGAGATGCACCAAGTGGGTGAATATGAAGAGTCCAAGTCCAGAAATGGCTCTAGTCTGACCATTAGCTGCTGCTTTGGACCGGTTCCGCCCCGTATCGATCTGGTATTACCCTTTACCAGTAGACGACGGTACCTACCTTAGGCAGACAGAAGGGTCGAACGAAGGACTTGGTTCGTTCAAAGAAAGCAGCAGAAAGAGTCATGAAACCCCCACCTGAGCACACTGGAAATGGTCATGTGGAATGGTGGTATTTTTCTCCCTCTCTACCTTATTCTTGAGCTTGTCTTTCTCCTTCCATCATCTTCTTTCTCATCTTACCTTGGTTCGGTCTATGTAAATATCCCAAAAATCATCTGAATGCTTGTTTTGTTTCAGGATCGAGGGACTGAGAAGTATTGCTGGAAAGGATCAAGGCGGTTCCGTCAGTAATAATAGGTATTATTATTACAGGATGCTTAGAGCCTTAGACTGGATCGAAATGCAATACTCATCCGTCGCTTACAAGACACGGAGAACATAAGCCTGATCTCCGAAACTTTTAGGCTACAGGGGCAAAAAAGTGTCAGGTCGAACAACCTGCATCATATCATGATATTAGTTATCAAATAGGTAGTGACATATCATATCGATGCTCTTATAAATATAGGGACTCAGTCTTATGTGCTACTCCGGACTCTCCATGTTTCTGGTGGCTGTCTCCGTATGCCAAGCCGAGGGGAGGGAATCCTTCAAAGTCAATGAATACAGATCAGCCAATGGTGTTGGACCTTCTGGACATCCGCTGGACTGGACAACTGAGAGGTCTTCCACGGGTTCATTTGTTGTATCCCAGGCACTCGGGGTATGATGAAACAGCAACGTCAAAGGTTGTACAGAGTGCATGCTCAAGAATACTCTATGTTGTTGATCTTGTTTTAACTGCAGGCTATCAGTCCATGCTTAAATCAACATACAGACCCCCGGCGGCGTAAGCTTTCACAATGACGATGCTCCAATCCATGCCAAGTCCTTCCCCAGACAATATTCCCAGCTGTCCAAGGTTTAATGATCCTGGTCTTGATTTCTTATCCTCACCCGTTCTGATGCCTAAAGTCAAAAGACCTAGCGGATATACATTTCAGAAATACTCCCACACAGCGATGCTCTGTTCATTTGCTTCCTGACCACAAGCTGCAAAGGTTACTGCGAGGATGAGGGTGGACATAGACAACCCTCAGCCGCCTCGTGTTTCCGCCAGCCTTGTCATTTCCTAGACTGTGGCGGAAGAGGACCCTCCAAGCATTCTTCGCGAAATGATATTGGTCCCAGCTATCGCTTAAAAGTGCCAAAAGTGAGGTTCTGGTGATGTGTCTCTGGCAGCTGAAGGACACAAGTCGGAGAATACCCCATTTTACCAGTCCGGTGCGATGCGTGTCAATCAGTATATGATGGTCAATCTGTTCCCTACAGATCAATGCATTGCCGTCTGTTTGTACACTGTAAGTGGGGAAAACGGTACCTGCACAGTACATGATCACTGCGATCTGTGGAAGTATTATAAAATGGCACCGGACTCGCAGTACCGCGTTGTGTCGGGTTCTCGATGCTGGACCACAGATCCGAATTCCCCACAAACGATATTCCGAAGGCATTGAGCAATGAGAGCGTCGAGCGGTCATGGGGACCGGTGATGCAAATCATGCAAGTGTCATCTAAAGCTCCTGAGAGCCAGCTTTGCTATTGGTGAGTAGGGGTCGAGTCAGTCGATCTCATAGGACTACTAGCTACTAACGACTGCAAGATCGATAGTCTACTTACTTCTTGGGAACGATACTCTGCATATGAGCTCTTTACAAGGCTTGTGCACACATGGATCATATTCTGATATGATGGATAGAGCCAAGGTCCTTGAATTGAACATGAATAATAGAAAACGGTTTTCGGAAAAGAACTGTCTTGCTCATCCTGTGAAGATACTCTAAACTTTGATGGTGGCTGAACAAACATCTAAGCTTTACAGATTACTCTCTCCGTACCGCCTGTCTCCTGTTAACAGAAGATAATCCACTGCGTCATCGAGCAGCTTAATTCTGCAATATCACCTCGAATAGCATGTAATGTGTAACAATCAACTCAGTCAAGTTGTTGATGACGTGATGGTTAATCTCGCAAATACTACTGCCACATTCGCGTGGTCCGAACCCAGGCCGAGACGCCGAGTCATCGGGTCAGGTGCATAATTCAGAGACATGCAGCCGAGACATTTCAGGCGACTGGGTGTACTCTGTATATTGTAAAGAATCTATCGCTCTTATTCGGTGCATGGGCATGTGTAATAATTTCATACTTGAATTTGCATTAAGTTTTTGTCCGCTAGCGTTGTCAAAATTGCTATGTGAGTGTGACAGTGGTTCTTTAGCATATCTGAGACTTCTGAGTCGACAAGCTCGCGGTGGCTGTTCTAACTTTTGTGTGTATCTGAAAATAGAATTACCCCCGTTGAGGTGGCTTGGCAGATGTACCAGTCCAGGCCGGCTTTTACATGCATAAGGTCAAGTTTCAGACAACCGATATCAGCATGTCTTAGTCTGACGTTGATCGCTGTTGTCTTTTTTCCAACACTTTCTGCGCGTGCAAGGAGCAGGTCTCGACAATGAATAACAGAGATAAAATACAGGCCAACTCTGGAGTACTCAACTCATTCTTTTGCTGCACTGGTGACACTTGAAAATTTTAATTTTAGATCAGTTGATGAGCGAGGACCTGGGAAACTCAAAAAAACTAGGATTTGCGTGATTGGCTTAGCAGCTTGGAGCTATCACATATATGGCTGGACTGTATTTCTTCCAATGATAGAACCAATAAGAGCTATCATAAGTCGACCTTCGTTCGATTGGACATGGCTTCGGAACCCTTTCAAAAACTCATGGATCCGAAAGGCTTATATGATTGGCAGGAGTAGCAGACATTAGACTCACTAAACCTAAAAGAGGCTTAGTAATAATAGATTGCCCCTAGCGACGGAGCACATGGCACTTATTTGTGTACAATAATTGGAGAAGCCTGCTAAGGTCGCAGCACTTAGAGGGACTACCGCCTCTAGTCGTTGCACCGGTGTCCTAGATACAGTACTCCAATATGACTCTAATGATCATTTTATGACTGTCCCTTTCTCTAGTCGCTACATCTTCTGATTTACTGCGGGTGAAAGACTCTTGTTTTGGGCCTTGGATAATAATAACGGACAGGTCGCAAGTTCAAGGAAGATTCCGTGGTGGCTGTTGAGTAAGCCAGGTAAGGGAGAACATCTACTCCAGTATTGACGTACAGAACAGAATACCGTCGCATACTCACAAACCAAAGCGGTTCACCCTGTACAAATAATTAAGGCTGGTCAGGTTTCAAGGGCCCCTTATGCACTGCGGAGGACACTCCCATTTCCCTTTAGTAGTGTACCTATGCTGTAAAACTGTAAGTCGTCTCCGTAGTAGTAGATACCTTAGTGGTCGGCGTATTTTTCTTTACCCCTTCTTGGTCTGGCCAGCCTTGCTCCGCATCCACCGTCTTTGATCGCCTGCCATCGCTGTCCCTCCATCGGCCAAACCTCTCCAGTAATCTCCTTTCAGAACGGGGCGCTTTCTTCCCAAATTTCCGTTTCGTTCTTTCGCTGCATTCTTCCGTCTTTGCTCTCGACTGCCATCCTCAGTATGCTGTCATGATCGGCTTCAGTCACTCGCTTCAATAATAGGAGGTCTTCAGATCAGCCCAGTTCTCCAGCTTCTCCCACGTTCTGTCAGCGGCGATTATCTTCAGCCCTCGCTCACACACGACAATCCACAATCCTTGACAACACTCGACTTCGTCTTGGATCATTCGCTCTGCGTTATTGTTTGACTTCAGGCAGCTGCGCATAGTATTCAACAGAAAGGAGGACATTGTGGATCACTGCGCGACAGATATATCACCACTCCGGCAGTCCCTCACATCTTACGATTGCTGCCCCTTGGAAAGGCGCGCAACTACTGCGATATATATGAAAATTCAAACTCCATTCATGTTCAGCAGCCACTAAAGGTGAGTGCCTCTGGCGCAGCATTTTCCCACCCGGTTCTGTCAAAATCTCGATGAATACCAGTCAGGGTCACTGACCAGGCCCTTCTAATCGATAGAAGCGTCATGTCTTTGCCCCAGAGGCCGGGAAAGGTTCCCCCACGCCGAGAGGAAACGCAGGCGTTCCGAGACTCTTCGCGCAGACGACGTCGGGATATCGAGACGGGCGATAACCCCGAGACACTGTCCAGCCCACACCGACAACACCATCGCCACCATTCGCACAGCTCGAGGAGAACTAGGGATATGGATGAAGACAGGCTCGAAGCAGGTGCAGACATACGGCACAAGAAGAGTCAAGTGAGGCCGGAGCGCAGTCGCATTGATGAGAACCATCCCAACTACCACTATCGGCAAAAGTCTCAAAATATGCCAGTATACCCGTCTACAACCGGAAATGAACCGCTGATTGAAGGCGATGAGCTCGCAGAAAGAGGCAGGAGCGGTGAATTTGCTACGCATGGGAATATCAACAAGCCCATGGAGCGGGCGCCGAGCCGTCATGGGTCGAAGAGGAAGAAGTCTCGAAAAATCTCAAGAAAGGAAGCTGCAGAGGAGAAACGACGGCAGAAGGCCATGGAGCAAGTTCGTCCGCCGAGCCCCTGGAGCGCTTACTGCGCCATCATCACTTTCTGGGCGCCCAACTTCCTCCTGAAATGTTTTGGAATGCCACAAAAGGCCCAGCGAGAAGCCTGGCGCGAGAAGATTGGTCTTATCAGTATCATTCTACTTATCGCAGCATTTGTCGGTTTCCTCACGTTTGGTTTCACCGCAACTGTTTGTTCGAGTCCTCCGGTACGGTTGAAGATCAATCATGTCGACCGTGGGTACATGATCTTTCATGGGGAGGCGTACGATCTGTCTCACTCGAAGCATCCAGCGGCCGCGGGTATTCCCGCGGACGCTAACGTTCTCTATGACTTACCCCAGAAGTATGGAGGCCAGGACGGAAGTTTCTTCTTTCAGAATGTCAACGGAGCCTGCAAAGACCTCATCACCTTGAAACCAGGATCAGATATCCCTTCAAATTCAGCCGGAGATCTCGCCTGGTACTTTCCCTGTACAGCTTTCAACCAAGATGGCTCCTCGAAGCCGAACTTCACCTCACCATACTATAATGGCTGGGGCTGCCATACTTCGGGAACCGCTCGGAAGACATTCTACAGCCTGCGGAGCTCAGGCGATGTGTACTTCACATGGGCGGATACAAGGAATAAGAGTCGAAATCTTGCGGTTTACTCCGGAAACGTCCTAGACTTTGACCTCTTGAACTGGCTCGATGAATCTCAGGTCAACATCCCGGCTAAATTTAACGAACTTCGTACGAATCCGGAGGTGCGCGGCGTTGACTTGACTTACTACCTCCAAACGGGCGAAGATAAAAAGATTGGAACGTGCCTGTCTCAGATCATCAAGGTCGGTACTATTGATACGGACACGGTTGGTTGTATCGCGTCCAAGGTTGTTCTCTACGTGTCCCTGATATTCATCCTATCGATTGTCTGCGTCAAATTTGTTTTCGCCTTGTTCTTCCAGTGGTTCATCTCCCCTCGGTATGCGGCTTCGAAGACCAGCATGGGAGCCGATTCGAAAACCCGCAAGCAGGAGATTGAGGACTGGTCGAATGATATCTATCGGCCCGCTCCTCGCCTTGCAGACCAACACTTGCCTGACCGTCCTAATAAACGAGCCAGCTTCCTACCGACGACATCACGATTCTCCAGTCCCTATACTGTGAGCAATGGAGGCAAGCAACGGCCTCAGCCCATTACGATGGCCAGTCAGAACTCCACCTCTCGGCTGCTCCCAGGCACGGCCAATTCCATGTACAAACAGAGCCACAACAGCAGTGGTGGCTCATTGCATCTGGCTGCGAGTCGCTCAAGCCTCGCTGTCGGGCCGGACTCCGATGGCCTCGGGTCAGCTCAATATATCCACGAAGCTGTTGTCCCGCAACCTCCTCCCGAATGGCAGCCGTACGGGTTTCCTCTTGCTCACGCCCTGTGTTTGGTCACTTGCTACTCCGAAGGCGAAGAAGGTATCCGCACTACGCTGGACTCTATTGCCATGACCGATTACCCCAACAGTCACAAGACTATCATCGTCATTTGTGATGGTATGATCAAGGGTAAGGGTGAACAGTTCTCCACGCCGGAAATCGTCCTTCGCATGATGCGAGATCCCGTGATTCCCAAGGATGAGGTTGAGGCATTCTCCTATGTGGCCGTTGCCACCGGTTCCAAGCGTCATAACATGGCGAAAGTGTATTCCGGATTCTACGACTATGGCCAGAACTCCGTCATTCCACTGGAGAGGCAGCAGCGTGTACCCATGATGATCATTGTGAAGTGCGGTACACCGGCCGAGGCAACGCAGGCAAAGCCTGGAAATAGAGGCAAGAGAGACAGTCAGATTGTTCTCATGTCTTTTCTGCAAAAGGTCATGTTCGACGAGAGAATGACAGAATTGGAGTATGAGATGTTTAATGGGCTCTGGAATGTGACCGGGATACCGCCAGACTTCTACGAAGTCGTCCTCATGGTTGACGCGGATACTAAAGTTTTCCCCGACAGCTTGACCCATATGATTTCTGCCATGGTGAAAGACCCAGATGTCATGGGGTTGTGCGGCGAGACCAAGATTGCCAACAAGACAGACAGTTTTATTACAATGATGCAGGTCTTCGAGTATGTGTTTCCCTCCCTTTCTGGTTGTTTGTTTTCTTTTCCCCCTCTCTAATCAAACTTGCAGATACTTCATTTCGCATCATCAATCCAAGGCTTTTGAATCGGTCTTTGGTGGTGTGACATGTCTGCCTGGCTGTTTCTGTATGTACCGCATCAAAGCGCCCAAGGGAGGTCAGAATTATTGGGTTCCCATCCTTGCCAATCCCGATGTGGTGGAACACTATTCTGAGAATGTGGTGGACACTCTGCACAAAAAGAACCTGCTTCTTCTGGGCGAAGATCGCTATCTGTCGACGCTGATGCTGCGAACTTTCCCCAAGCGGAAGCAGATTTTTGTGCCCCAAGCAGTGTGTAAGACCGTGGTGCCAGATAGCTTTATGGTGCTACTCTCTCAGCGACGTCGCTGGATTAACAGTACCGTCCACAACCTCATGGAGCTGGTGCTCGTTAGGGATCTTTGCGGAACATTCTGCTTCAGTATGCAGTTTGTCGTCTTCATCGAGTTGGTCGGCACCCTTGTCCTTCCAGCGGCCATCGCATTCACATTCTATGTCGTCATCATTTCCATCGTCAAGCCACCGGTTCAAATCATCCCTCTGGTACTACTCGGACTCATCCTGGGCCTGCCGGGTATCCTCATCATCGTGACTGCGCATCGCTTGGTTTACGTGTTGTGGATGTTGATCTATCTCATTTCGCTACCCATCTGGAACTTTGTCCTTCCGACGTATTCTTACTGGAAGTTTGACGACTTCAGCTGGGGAGACACTCGTAAGACGGCGGGAGAACAGGACAAGGGCCACGAAGCCGGCGAAGGAGAGTTCGATAGCAGCAAGATCACGATGAAGCGTTGGCGAGACTTTGAAAGAGGTACGATGCGCTCGATGTTGCTATAGATGATGACAACGACTAACCTCTTCACTAGATCGCCGGATGAGAATGCAGAGTGCATGGGCGCCAGCTCCTTTTGGCGGAGCGTATCCGGCACCATACGAGCCATACTCGGAATATTGAATCTCGTTTCGTTATATTGGATAATCATCATGACAAAAGATTTTTGTAATATTGTTGCATTCTATTTTGGAGCGGCGTCTCGAACCATGTCATATACTATCTGTCGAGCCCTTGATCGAGTTTGAACTGTACGTATTTCTTCTCTTGCTTGAGCCAACCGCCATATGGCGCTTCGAGCGTGCTTGTTCATAGAACCCTTTATTATGTCTCTTGATGTTCTCACTGTAGATAATAAAAGATTCCACAAGACATGATGATATTGTAGAGCTGGGGGAATAAAGCTGTTACTGAGACCATAAAGGTTTGAAGCTATAATGCCAATGCCCATGCCTGTTGTGCTGGGCTCAGGAAGACCTTGATACCTCTTAGATGTACCTGCCATATCACTGCAAGTAATCCTCCCGACTCTTTCTTTTCTGCCACAATTAACATTAACTGATAAATGATCAATGACTGGTCGAAGTTTATTGAGTCATAAGGAGCATCTAAACGAGGTACAACCAAGTTAGGTTGGAGTAACCAGTCAAGTACTTTGGCCCCTCTGACTAAGAATCTCCTTTGTCATCCGCCATCTCTCCTCTCTCTCTCTCCATCGCTCAGCTGAATCTGATGGCCTCATTTATGATTTTATGACCTGAACTGCTCCGACTAGAAGCCTCCTCTTCATCCTTTTATTCCATCAATCTCTTCCTATCATCTTCCTGTCAAATCAAATATCCGTCCTATTTCGTACCTAGTGTCTGGATCTGTCATCTGCATCTGACGCTCAGATCAACCACTATCTCTTAGATACATCCGGGTTATGCACGTTCTTGTGCCCAACACGCCGGCCATGCTGAAGTGCGCCTTTCCCACCCACAATAATCGGACCTTGGTGCTGATTTCTTGCTTGCAGCACGTTTAACGTCGTCCTCTCATATCGCGTTAAACTTATGCAGCCATCGAAAAGCCACTAACCAGAACAGGGCATAACAGGCTAGTCAAAGGCCGTTGTCTCATCATTTATCCACCCGGTTGTCTTCGGCTTCCGTGTCTTATGACTTTACTCATGCTTACGGGCTGAGCCTGACACTATTTCCTTTTACGTACATACCCACATACAACTGCGACACCGCCCCTCGCCGTTTTGAGATCAATCATCTCCCTCGCTACAGGTTCTATGCGACCTGATTTATCATCGCGACTTCGACGCTTTCGCACAACTCGCAAACCACATATCGTTGAGGGCTTGGTTTGACTCGGTCGGAATCTCAATTCGATCCCCTTAGCCTAATATCGGACAGCCTTCCTCTCGCCGCACTGTGGGGGTGGAGAAGACTAGCTGCGGGGTGACTGGCGGTAATCCCTGATCCCCGACAAGGAACAACGTGGTCGGTTATCTCTCAGCCTGCACCAACCCTTGTTGTGGTTTGATGCCTATCGGTCTCAGTTTGGAATAATACTGTCTGCGATTCCTCGGCTTATCGGCTGGAACCTAGCTCG
The DNA here is from genome assembly GCA_011319215.2 of Scortechinia acanthostroma. Classification (NCBI taxonomy): domain Eukaryota; kingdom Fungi; phylum Ascomycota; class Sordariomycetes; order Coronophorales; family Scortechiniaceae; genus Scortechinia; species Scortechinia acanthostroma. The sequence continues at coordinate 626,003 of JAABUG020000002.1, forward strand.
ATTATCCCCCGTGGCTTGCGCAAGCGTGCGTGTCGGGGAGAAGCGACCTGTGTCCAACCAAGCGATGCCCGGTTCAGGTGACTTTGCATTTACATCGTCATCGTCATCATCATCGTCGTTTTTCAGGTCGCCTTCCGGACATCCTGCGCATTCCCATTATCGTAATCGGACCTTTCACCCCTCGTCATGTGATGCGCCTCGGCCATCACGACTGCGACCTGTGGATATGTCGTTCGGACAGGTCTCCTCTTATGATGACGAGGACTCTGACGATATGTCCAGGGAAGGCGATGAGCACGGTGCTCCGCGCACAGATGTTGACGAGTTTCCGATAGTAGCAACCATCTCGGAATCTCACGATGTCGGGTTGACTCCAACACATGACGCGGGCTCGAGCGATGCGGGTATCTCCGCCTTCACCGCTGTATCTCAATACCCCAACGCTTTCGACCACGACTCGAATGCTCTCGCCGTCACAGAAGTCGTTAACGCCGTCATTGGGCGGGAAGAGTATCTTCGAGGAGAGGGGAGCCACATCCGAGCAGCATCAGTTGGCCACTCGTCATCTCCTCCAGCGGATCTCTATATGTCTGATTCAGAAACGACGGATGTCCTGGGTCATCAAGGTGGAGTGCCTATCGGGCCATACATGACCGGTGGCAGACTGCCTTTGGACAGTATCCTGGCGACTGATCTAGGCCTGGGACACACTTTTCTGCCTCCTGCCATTCCCGAGGAGAGCGACGAGGACGATGTGGGAGATTTGATTATGGACTACGAGTCACCAATGCCGCGAGATGGGTTTAGCGTCTCCGACCATGAGGAGGATCCCGACGATACGCAAAAGTTCTATCTGGATTATGACGATGACTATTACGAAGAGTACATCGACCGTCCGCGGACGCGCGAAGCTACCGCGCAACTTGCCGATGTCGACTTTAACGATTTCTACCGGGCGTTCGAGTATGACCCGCTCCCGGTGGTGATGGAAGCAGCCCCTACTGGTAATCACGGCGATCACAATAATTTTCCAGAAGGCGAGGCGATAGGAGGGGTTCAAGGAATAGACCACCTTCCTGCATCTGTGATCCACGGGACAAGTGAGTACCGATCAATCTGTCACGGTAGACAGCTTTGCTAATCTTATTGTCTGATGTAGCTCACGAACGAAACCTCAATATCGATCAGTTTATCAACCAGTGGCTCATAGAATCTACCGTGCACTCAACACCTAGTCTCCCGCTAATCTCCAGGTTGCTACCGCCGTACCCCATATCCAGGATTCTCGGATGGACACCGCCGGAGAAGATCATCCGGCCGAACAACTACAACAGAGATTTCTACGATATTCAACAGATCCCATGGTGGGAAGCCTTACGCATCAAGCGGTCGGATGCTCGTGAGCTGCGGGATCTCTGGTATACCTCGTATCACAACGTGGACTATCCGCATCTACCGATGGACGGCAAACTTCCGCAGGAAGAGTTCTATTTTCGAGAAAAGTCAATGCACACCAAGCATCGTGCCTCCATCGAACACTTCCAGCTGCGGAATCTGATGTCTGTCCCCGCATACAACACAGTCCATTTTTCGCACGAGTCAAAGGTCTACTCGTGGGTTCCGGCCCATGACGACCTGAATTGCTTGATTGACCTGTCCAAACCGCCAATTCAGTCAGGATTCCGCGGCCCTGTGAAAATTTCGACCATGAAATCCGCGCACAATGTCTGCATCGCCGGTGGGTTTACCGGGGAATATGCCCTGCGGCCGGCGGGTAAGGAGGGCGCAGGAGTGGAAGGGTATGTGACGACCAATGCCAATGGCATCACCAACCACATTGATATCGTCCCAAGTCGGACAAGTCACGCTCCGATGGGGATATTTGCGTCCAACGATCAGCATCTTCGCGTGCTGGATTGCGAGACTAACACTTTTATTGCGGATCACGAGCTGTCGCGAGCAATCAATTGCACCGCCACATCCCCCGACGGGCGGTTGCGTGTGGTCATCGGGGATTCCCCAGATGCTTGGGTGGTGGAAGCAGACACAGGACGACCGGTGCATCCGCTTCGTGGTCATCGCGATTTCGGGTTTGCGTGCGCATGGTCGCCGGACATGCGACACATCGCCACAAGCAACCAAGACAAGACTGTGATCATCTGGGACGCGCGCACGTGGCGAATCTTACAAACGATCGAGTCGGACGTAGCAGGGTATCGCTCTGTACGATTCTCCCCGGTCGGCGGAGGCCCACGAACGCTGCTGCTGGCCGAACCGGCGGACCGGATCGCTATCGTCAACGCGCAGACGTACCAGAGTCGGCAGGTGCATGATTTCTTCGGAGAGATTGGCGGAGCCGACTTTTCGCCGGACGGCAGCACGATCTGGGTTGCGAACACAGACGAGCATTTTGGCGGGTTCATGGAGTTTGACCGCCGACAATGGGGCCAGCCATACGGACCACGGGGACTTCCCAACGAGTGGATACGCGAAGCCGACCTCGACGAGGACGAGCGGTGTGTGCTCAGCGAGCGGGAGCGACAGATGAGGTTCTGGTGGAATCTCAGCGATGAAGAGCACGAGGCATTGCTGCTGTAGTTGCATGTGGCCGGTGCTGTGGCGTTAGGAATCTGCGTCTTTTTTTGATACTGTTTGAGCTGGGCTGTTGCTGAGCCTGGTGGGACTTGGAGGTTATTTGCTTGGTGTTTACAGCGACTATGATACCACAATCGTTCATATATCTCTTTCTATCGATTATAGAGTTCAATAGTACTACTAGTGGAATATGCTTCTGAAGATTGCAGACGAGAATACGGCCATAATACTCCAACTGTGGCTGAGTCGTGTCCCACTGCCCCGCCATATCAGGTCCCCGCTGATACGTAACTGGCAAGCGACCCCTCACCTCAGCTGGAACATACAGATACACAAGAGTCCGTAGTCCATAGTATATAAAGCTCCATCCACAACCATCTAACATTCGACCATCTCACATTCAACCAAACCTATTCCATATAGCCAAAAAACGAAAGCGAAACCACCCAAAATGTCCTTCTCAAACATGATCCAAGACGCCGTCGAAGGCGCCCTATCCGGCCACAGCAACAACAGACCCGACAACAGACCCGACAACAGAGACAACAACAACAACGACAACGACAACGAATTCAACCCCGCCGCCCGCTACGCCGAATCCCACTCCGGTGGTGAAACCTCCCTCTTCACCTCCGCCCTCTCCTTCCTAAACGAGAACAAGCACCGCCTCGCCTCCTCCGACATCAACGAGCAGGAGATGATCCAGGCACATCAATCCGTTTACGGAGACGCCGGGGAAGGTGAGAGGACTCACGACGCAAACTCCGTGGGCGCGGGTGCGGCGATGCAAGCGCTTAAGATGTTCACTACCTCCGAGGAAGGGGAGAAGAGCGGGATGGACAAGAATGCGTTTATTGGGCTGGCGATGGCTCAGGCGAAGAAGATGTTTGAGGAGAAGGAGGCGAGGGGGGAGGTTGTATGTTTCCCATCTCTTTCCCAGTTTCTTTTCTTCTAGCGTTGTTCTTGGTGTTGGGTTGGAGATGAGGGCTGACGAATGACGATATAGAATGGCGATAAGCAGTCTGCTATCAATACGGCGGCGGAAATGGCGCTCAAGATGTACTTGAAGAGTGGGGGCGGTGGGATGGCTGGGACTGGGGGCCCTGGTGGTGGTTTGTTGTCGCTGGCTAGCAAGTTTCTGTAAGGTTCCATATGGGATCTAGGCTGTTGATGTGATGCTCGTGACCTTGATGGGCGTGATATCCATGAGATGTTTATAATGTCGAACGTACTCCAGTCGTATGCGAAGGTGATACTCAACTATTTATTGCTATATACGACGCTCTATGTTGGTTCGTAGGAAATACCTACTCAATCCGTGCCTCCGGCAATCAGTCAATCAGAGTATGCAAGCGCCAAACAATCTAGGCTCGCTCTTTTGGTATCAAAAAGCCAGACCCGAAAAGAACAACTTGCGGAAATCAATATGCGACAACGGAACAATCTATGAAGGCCGAGAAGGAGAAGTAGAATGAAGGAAACTAGGAAGAAAGAATATATGGGGTGCAATAGTCAAAGTGAGTAATAAAAGCAAGAGAGATCACCAGTCGTCATCGTCGTCGTTCTTCCCTTGCATTGCATGTTGTCGCGCTCTCAGTGCCTCTGCAAGTCCACCCGCTAAGCTTGCGTTGGACATACTATTGGGAGTTCCGCGCCCGCTAGCCCCAGAGGAGTCTTGAGAATTCATGCTGACAGCGCTGTCGCGAGGAGCTGGAGGCGGTGCGGGCACTGCCTTGCGTGCTGCCATGTTTGGCCGCTTCGCTGGAGGCGCGGGAGGTGCTGGCTTGGCCTTGGCCGCCGCAGCCGCACCGTTGGTCGCCGGTGCTGGTGTCGACCTCGGAGCTGCCGGTGGCGCCGGAGGAGGAGCAGGTTTCGGCGTCGGAGCAACTTGCTCTTCGAGATATGCTTCTGGTGTCCAGCCCTGCGCCGAAGTCGTCATGTTCATGCACAGCCACCACCCTGTCACTCGTTAGTAAACGGTTAGGAGAAAACGCTTGAGACTTACCATTTCCTTCCTTGGAAACAATCTGCACTATCTCGCCAGCCTTGATTGACAGCTCGTTGGATTGCTGACTATTGAAGTCATACAACACCTTTGCGGTCGGCTTCTTCGGAGCGGGTGCAGCCGCCGGTGGCGGTGGCGGTGGTGCCCTCACGGAAGCTGTCGAACCGGTGCGCGCGTGAGAAGCAGCAACGGCAGCAACTGGCTGAGGAACGGCCCTGGCAGCTGGCTGAGGTGCGGCTGGCTGCGGCGTGGCACGGGGCAGGGGTTGAGCTGCAGGAGTGGGTCTGGGTCTGGCCGCCAGCTTGGAAGGTCCTCCCCCAGGGCCACCAGGACGAAGTAGCTTTCCTTTCGTCACTGGACGCGCACCGACTGGCTTGGGCTTCGGGGTTGGCTTGGATACCGAGTTGGCAGGCTCGCCAGGACCGGTGTGAATAGTACCGCTCTTGTAGCTGTCGTCTCGGGCAACAGCAGGATCCTTGACGACCTTGACGGTGGCCAATTTGCCCGGCTTCTTGTTGTACTCGATGCTGAACCTAGTTAGCTGGGCAAGGCCATACTCGAACAGTGACACTTACTGGTCGGCGATCTTCAGGTTCAATTGTCCGCGCAGAGTGTTGTTAAGGTGGGTGAAGAATTCTGTCTTGAACACGCAGTTGACAAGAGGATCAGGCTCTTGTGGACTGCCAACCACGATTGAAAACCAGTCATCTTTCAGGTTAGAGGCACTGATAGCCTTGATGGCGCCGATTGGAATGGTCCTTTCGGACGAGATGACCAGCTGGTTGTTGACAAGGTTTTGCGCTATGATGTATACATGGCGGTTGGTCTATAGAGTTAGCATCGCACAAGAGCAAGTGCAGCGATCAGCTTACCAAGACTAGTATACGAGGAGCAGGCTTGCTGGACCGACCAAACTTGGACACCAGAACCTCGCCACGGCACGAAAAGAGGATATCTTCTGATCCTGTCAAACAAAGTCAGCACCATCGAGCTGTATTTCCACGTTCCCAGTACTCACCGCTAATGGCTGCACCGTTACGGACCATCTCGCCGGGTCCACCTTTGTTGCCTACCCCGACATAATCACCAAGGAATCTGCGCGAACCGAGCAGACTCATCCGACGACGCTCTTTACGCCCGTTGAGGAGCTGGTGCCCCTGGTCGCGCAGCTTAATGAACTCGAGACCACCAGTGGTGCGACGCCAGAAGCGCTGGATGCGAATGGCACACTCTGTACGATAGCGAAGATAGTTTCGCCACGCACGCTGGATTCGGATGGCCATGTTGTGCCAGTAACGGTCACGCATGGCTTCCAAAGCAAATAACGTCTCTGGAGTCTTAATAAACACCTTTGTGATTCCCATCTGGTACTCTTCGGCGGGTATGCTGGTATCCTTCAGAATCTGACGAGCTCCAGATTCAGCGTCGCCGGTCCATGTGTAATCGCCTGCATAAGACGTCTTTGGTGATAAAAGGTAGAATCGCTCCACGAACTTGTCGAATGTCTGACGATAGGCAAAACCAGCACGTCTGATTCGAACGTTTTCCTGCAAACCAAGGTATTTAATCTGATGCAGAACGTTTCCGACGTTGTACTCCCTCGGCGCCTTGTTATCGTTCGGCTTGATTGTCCGAATATACGAAGGCTGGGCCTTCATCAAGGTTGCCACCAGGTCGTTCGCCGAGGCCTTGATCTTGTCGCTGGCAGTGGGTGGGCGTCTCTTGTCATCTTGGTTGACTTGCTCGGGGAAGATGGTATGGACGAATTGGTTGCCGCTTGATCCGACCAGGTTCAAAAGATCTTTCAGCAACTGATCCTTGTTCTTGTCTGTCATTCCGGCAACGGCGTAGCTGACATCACCGGCGTAATGCTTGACAATAAACTGACCCTGGCGGTTCTCAAAGTTGGGATTTTGAGACAGGAAGTTGAGTCGTCCGACGAACGTGTTGTCCGCAGCGCTGGAATCGGCGTGCGCTGTTGCACAGGCATCGTTCAGGGCGGCAAACACACCAGGCGGACGCTTGTCTTCAATCAACGAGCACACAACCTTGTTGTCAAAGTATTTGATGGGAGTCCACTGAATCTGCTCACGAGCGTATTCATCCTGCTCAGCCTTCAGGGTCAATTGGATGAAGATCTGCTGCAACTTCTCGTTGACATAGTTGATACAGAGTTGCTCGAAGGAGTTCTTCTCGAAGATCTCGAAGCCATAAATATCCAGAATACCAATCGAGTTCGCAACCTGTCCTCTGGCGGTCAAGGAGGCGTTGACACGCTGCACAATCCAGTCAAACAGGTTGAAGTAGATTGCTTTGGCCAATGCGTCACGGACGGCAACGGCTTGGACAGTATTGAGTGGGACCTCATAGACTGACCCTCGGCGACCTCCACGAGCAGTTTCCATCACACGAAGGGTAAATGCCTTGTTCACCTGAGCAGCATCAACCTCCAGGAGGTATGCGACATAGTCAACCACCGACTGATCCGTAATAGCGGCGTTTCCGGAATCGTCTTCTGCAAATTGAACGTTGCCGATCCACAAGATCGCAGACAGCATACGGAAGACATCATCCTGCTCACTCTCCGTCATGCCGATCACGCTCATTGCATTTACAGTATCGCGGAACTCGGCAGAATCGTCAATGCCAGGGACGTCATAACATTTCGATCGGCTGGTGTAAAGGTACGACTGCGGTTGCTGTATGCCGAACAGATCTATCGTCTGTCAGTGGGGAAGCACTTGGTGAGATCGAAACTCAACTCACCTCTATATTTCTGCGGCGCCGCCTTGGTGAACTGGTAGAAAATGTGAAAGTTCCGCTCGTTTGTGATTTGTCCTACTACTCTGGATTTCTCGAGCAGGTAGTTGGTGATGTTGGCACCCACGGGTTCTCCGTTTGCGTTGAACTCCAATTCGAGATATTTTCCAAACCGCGAGGAGTTGTTGTTACGCAGGGTCTTCGCATTACCGAACGATTCGAGCAACGGGTTGGTAGCTAACACCATTTCCTTGGTGTGCTGGATGGACGAGTCAGTGCCTCCGGATACACTGGCGATGTACTGCATAATCCGCTTCGCAGCTTCCGTCTTTCCCGCACCCGACTCTCCCGAGATAATCACGCACTGGTTATCCTTGTAGGACTTCATGTTGTAGTAGGCTGATTCTGCGACCGCGAAGACATGGGGAGGCACTTCGAGTCGATTTTTGCCTCGATAAGACTCGAGAACATTGTCGGTGTAGATACCCACTGCGAAGGAACAATGTCAGCGACGCGACATTGAAAATCGCACATGGCTAGTGTAACTCACGGTCTCGGAAAGGGTTGACGGACACCAGCACATGGCCGATATATGTCTATCATCGGAAGATTCAGATCAGCGCACGCCCTCAGTAGCGCATGAAGTTCGAGGTCCTAGGCAGCGAACGATGCTTACATAAATCTCGTCATGTTCAAACCGCAGCTTCAGATTGTCATTAATGGCCTCGTTCGAGATTTTGCTCAACAATGTAAGATCTGAAACACCAATTTCCTTCTTCTTTGTGCTCTCGAAAGCGGCCTTCTTCACCTGAGGCTTGCCTCCCGCTTGTCGCCCATCGCCCACATCGGCAGCCGCCTTGGACCGACCGAAGCCTCGACTCTTCTTCTCTCCGCCAGCAGGACGTCGTGAGTGTCCCTAGAAGTAATCGCGGGGTTAGAAACAATTTCTCTCCGAAGCTGGTTGTGTAGGTAGTGTAGACATACCATGATTGTTGCTGCTGACTTCCCCGGATACGGCGCCCAGGCGTCAAGATATCTGACCTATCAGTTTCAAACGGCAGCGGCAAGTGAGCGTTCAAAAGATAAATGTACGCAAAAGACAGGACGCCCAATTCAAGCAGTGCGCAGAGTCCGTAGAAAGAATGGTGGATGACAATGTAAGGAAAGGAGGGGGGAAGAGAGGGGATGAACGATAGTAGGAACTTAGAATATGACGATGGTGTCTTGTGGAGGACTGCACTGGACTCTTAGTACTACTACTGGTCCTTGATACCCGGTTAGTACTAGAGAACGTTCTCCTGGATAACTAATAATAATGGGGCCTGCGCCACACTGGACACACATGTGGCACCGTTGGGTTCCCTTTGTTAGGTCGAAAACGCGCAATCTCGCTCAGGCTCCGGAGCGCTCTTAGTCAACCCCGGCGGCATTTCCGACTGATCCCAGGCTAACTTTTCGAAGTTTGTTCGATTTCTTCGCCGCTCGGGCTTTTAGGGGGCAAATCATTCGTCGTCCCTGGCGCTAAAAATGTCATTGTCTCCAAATTAGGAACTGGAGCACAATCCGGATAATAGAAGCCTAGCGATATTCCTTGGCCTCAGGCTGTCAAGTGCTCTCAGAGTCAGAGAGTTCGCGATCATCCCTACTACGTACGTCACTGCTGCATTCAAAGAAAGCTTCTGCCTTCACCTTGGATGAGATTGCATAATAGGGCTCATTGGGCATTTAAATGTGCGTCCCAGTGGTTTTTAGATATTTATTTGAGGAAAAGATAAGAAGATACTGGAGTTTGCCTGATTATTGTGGCTAAGACGTTGATTTTCTACCCTGGTCCAGTAGGTTATATATTTCCCTGCAGCTCAAGCATTCCTATAGATACGCTTTTGCAACTGCCAACACATTGGACCCATCATGTCGGCTCATACGGTCTTTAAATCGCACAAGATGCAGGTAGAGAGCAGAGCTTAAGCATTTACTCACAAACGTGATCTTCCTTCCAGAACCGAGCAATATCCGTTCCCAGTTGACTCCCCAGATAATCATCTAGCTTAAACCTTCCTTCCTGCGTGCGGATGGCCTGGCTCAAGGATTTCAGGGACGGAAACAGATCACTCAGGACATTTGCATCTTGTTCCGGGAGAGAAGCGGAAAATGGAGCTCTCATGTGATGTAGTAAGGACACAGTGTCCGTCAAAGGCCGAGAGAAAGGCGGTAGATTCGCGAGACTGCCTATATATTCCTGGACGCAGGTCGAGAAGCAAGATGAATCAGGAATTGGGATCGTGGGCAAATGGTCGGGTAGGGATTCAGCGATGCTGTTTGGGCAAAGGACGAATCAGCTGAGCTTCATTCACGATCCGAGTTGTCAACTGACACAAATCTAAACGATCTATGAAAGAGAAGAGATCTTACAGTACTTGTAGAGCCAGGAGCCCTTCGAGGCTATACCTGCCACTTGCACTGCTGAATGGCTCTTCTGTAAGGAGGAAAGCAATGGCTTTTCTGTGAGAGCCTGTTGCCATGCGTGCAAACCTTTTCAATCGAGCGATTGTTTCTTGCCGGTTGTCTTGAACGGAAGATCGAGAAAGGAGCAAGACTTTCAAATGCTGTGAATTGCCGAGATCAAAATCGAAATCCGACTCTTGCAGATCACATTCTAATTCCATCACATTTAGAAGAGAGTCAACTAGCTGACTGAGGTTCGTATGCAAACCTTCGAGCGTTGGCATAGATGCTGTGACTACCGGACCCATCACTTTCCAGATGGGACTATTCCCTAGAGAAGACGAAAAGGTCCCTCGAAGGGTTGACACGGCAGGTTCTGACATCGCGAAAAGCGAACAAGTCTATATTTAAACTGACGGTCAGGATTGAAGAGTATATATACAGGAATGGGGAATGTGCGTTTTGTGAGAGCAGAGAGGGAAGTGGCCCAGTCATGCGACGTCTGGACTTTTATCCAACCATCCTTCTTCCGTCAGATAATGTATCAGCTCATCTATAAGCATAACAGAGGGTATCCCGAAGACAAGACATGCTAATGCAGACATCCAACAACTCCGAAATCGGAAACTCCATAACATGAGATATGAGGGAAGATTATTTCCAGGTTACTATGTGCAAAGCCACCCCAAGTCGGATCACTCAATGACTCTTGACCGAGGGCGTCTCATGAGCGACCCTTTTCGCTGCTGGCAGGGATTGAACAGGGACTGATGAATTTGAGGGCGAGCATGGGTTCGACTGTACGACCGGCTTGGGTTCCTCGGCCGGTTTCTGTTCAGGGTTCTGTCCAAAAGTGAAGTATGAAGTGATCCGCGACCACCAGTCCAGCTGAGCAAGCTCTTCAGCCTCTTCTTCCTCTTCAACTTCCCACACTTCACGCGGAAGTATTCTAACCGACGATTTGACTGGCTCCCCAGCCTTGGCCTTGAGATGTAGGACTTCCTTCTCCAAGGCGACCAGGGCCTTCCGGGCGGCCTTCTCAGACTGCTCCAGTTCAACTAACCTGGCCTCAACATCTTCTCTCCGCGTTGTTTCCTTTCTCCTCGATCTCCACGATTCAAACACGATCAGTCCACCCGCGACGAGAAACAAGAAGGTCTCGCTGATGAAAGTCGCGCCCGATTCAATTGCTTTAGATTCGGACAGCGGTCGAATATGCGGAGTGGGCGCCGGTTTCGCTGCCTCTGAAGCCACAGCCTTTGCTTTCGCTATGGCCTCCTCTTCGGCTTTGGCTTCTGCTTCCGTCTTTACGGTCGGCGATGTGGGCTTGTGTTTCTTGACTTCG